>JAOEHY010010549.1:0-17253 GCA_025447955.1 Psilopsiagon aurifrons | reverse complement strand
AGGGGAGGATAAATATACAAATAAACAAACCCTACCAAACAAACAACCAACAACAAAAAACCCCTGAAACACTACACAACACATTAGGGAGAAAAAAAAGGCAAAACACCACATATTGGGATTGGAAAATTCTGGCTGAGAAGAATTTGAAGATTTTTTTTCTTCAGACTTTCAGAATATTCCCAGGAGCCACCTTTGTAACATGGTTTTTGTGTTCTGAACAGGTTAGCAAGCTGGGTGAAGGGGACAGAAGATGTAAATACCTTACAAATGCTCAGACACTCTTGCAGGACATTTATGGTGTGCTCCAAAATGAATTCCCACCCCAAGTCACATTGCTCATACCTTTTCACTGTCTTCTTCCAGGCAGTTGGCCACTGCCTCTACACACCATCACATGTACTTATCCCACATACCCCTTCAGCTACATGAGTTCTAGGGAGTCAGCTTTGTAACAGCTCTCCAGAATTCCTCTGAGTCAACCTGGGGTTACCAGATGGCAGAAGGAGCTAAAGCACTCCACCAAATATCCCCCAGCATGTTGGCCAAAGGCGGCACTTGAGCAAAACAGAAATCTGTTTCCTCCTCCAAATGAGGTCTACTTCTTAGTGGTGCTTAGAAATAGCCTTCCTTGAGCTGGGGACTGAAGTTATTATACTCATTGCTCCCCTCAGAAGAGGGGGCCTGAACATTTAGGCTGTGTTCCTAGCTCACCAAGCTCTTTAACAGTTCACATGACAAAGGCTACTCTAGAAAAGATTCTGGGTGCAAAAGTCTAAGCATATAAACCATCATCAACCAAAGTTCCTGATATTAATGCAAGAATATCACAACTCTCCACAGCTAGATCTTTAGCACAAAAAAGAAGCCAGCAGTTTTGCCATCCTGGGTTCTAACTCCTACGTGATCTATTTTAGCAGTATCCTGGCTTGCCAGATCTGTGGTTGTATCATTTTTTGAAAAGGCTGGTTGTTATGGGAATAGAAAAAGACAAAAGGGTTTCAGACCTAAAGAGCAGCCAGATTGACAAAATCAGTTCACATTTCATTGTTATTTAAACTCTGGTAAATCCAGGCCAAAGAACAAGCAAAATCTGGATGAAATCCAGTAGATTCTTTAGCCTGACTAAACAGCACTATACTGGAAGCTGAGAAAAGGAGAAAAGACTTTAAACAATGCTTGCATCCTCTCCATCCTTGGGCTGACCTGGCACAGCTGTAGGACTTGGATACACTTGACCACCTCAAAGGCCTGTTTTCAAAGAAAGCATCAGAGCACTCCTATCAACAGTCTGCACAATCTAACCATGGCCTTGTCACTGGACCTCCACTCCCTCTCTTGTGCCATGCAGTAAGCATCTGAGCACCCTCCCTTCTGAGTGGGAATGTCAAAGTCCTCCTTATAGCCTTCTGCTGAGTACATTTTCCCCCATTTGCAATGTTTCTTCTCTCACCTCTAGCTTTCAGGCCCTCTTTCCCCATTAAACCTGATTTAAACCCCTCATTCCCAAGTTAACAGCTCTGCGATGTTTTGATTTAGTTCAGTTAAGACTGCTGGTTTAGGCATTTTGTATGTACACTGAATAAAAACAAGTATGCCCTATTTTACATTGGTTTGTAGTTTCAAAAAACATATTCAAGCTTCTAATAGGCAGCTAGTCTGTCAAACCTTACCCTAACCCCCAAACAGTATCTGAAAGAATTTAAGGATTTTTTCACCTGCAGTGGTGGTTGTTCAGAAATATTTATAAAATTAACAATATATACATATTTGAAGGTTTTTATTGGAGCTGAATGATGCTTGAATCATTGCAAAACACAAGGTTTGTGACTTTTTTTTCTTAAACTCAAAACCCAACCAGACATTTAAAAAGAAATTGACTAAAATAAACTTTTCAACTACATCTTTATAGTCAAAATACAAGCTTAAGGAAAGTGTAATATTGAAACTGTAAATAACAAAACATTCCCAAAGTGACTAAAACAACCATCCTTTTACATTCTTAAACAATAACATATTGCTGGCAAACCCATGTGATCACCAGAAATAACTATGATTGATCTCTGGATGAATTTGGCCAGGAAAGCAGCACATACCTTTCCAATCAGTAGCTCACAAACTTCACCCTGTATTTCCATTGTGCAAGACTACAGAGCACCTCCTCTCTCCCTTCCCTGTCACTATGGCACACCAGTGTTAACCAATACACTTTCTAGTTGCCTGAGTACAGCCAGCCAACCAGCTACGTCCCAGACTGAGTCCATTTAAAAATAGTTGTCTTTAGTCTTGCCCAGTCTTGCCCATGGGCCATTAACAACATACATAGAACCTTCCACACAAATAAACAGTTTTAAAAATGTTATCTTCTTGTCTCCTGTGTTTTGTACACATATTTGGGCATCATCTTGCCACTTTCTGGAATACTAGAGAGTTTCCACTTACCAAAGGCATCTTTATTCCAACACCCATTACAGGAAAAGAATGAATGCCCCTAGTATAACAGATGATCCCTCCAACCTTTAATCATAGCAGTGAGAAGGAAAAGATTTCAGCCTCTCTTTTAATGTACTTTATCAATGAACAAACATCATGTGCTCTTCAAGGTGACAGTTATTAACCAGTTGCTTGTTGAATCCCACCAGAACAGGCATATTTTTTTCACTTTCTGAAGGACCATGAGACAGAAGTACCAATATTTTCTAGAAGCCCCAGAACAAAGAACACTTTGTTGCCTTAAAGTGAATGCTTCTTTGGAGATACATTTCTTTCTCAAAATAACTAAGACTAAACCAGAATATGAATCTCTTTGTAGACTTTCACCAGTATTTCAGCCAGTTTTCCCATACCAATTTGTCAGCCCACATATGATGCATAGAAATTCCATTTGCTGGAAGCTGGCTACCTACTCCTGAAGTGGTATGGGGGTCACTGCATGCTCACAATGGAAGCACCACATGATGCATATGACATGTACATGACTGCTCCATGTAGACAAAAAGGCAGATTTGCATGGCTCAAGGTATCATGAGTACGAAGTGCCATAGGGGATGCCAGCTCCCCCTGTAAAATCTTTGCAGGGCTACAGGAAGGCTAGGCTAGTGGTCCTGAGGAATTTTTCACCCTTGAGTCACATGAGAAGGAGAACAAGAAGAGTGGGATGCATCAGTACCATGACAACCACCCTTGCTGTGACCTACTGGCACAAGATCAGAGAAGCAGATGATGGAAAAGGAGGGTTCTCTATTTTCAGTCCAACAGAGCAAGTATTTTTTCTGACGCCCAAAGTGGGAGGTTTGATCTTATGTAAAAAACAGTTTCAACATTACAAGGCACTTTCTCTGGCTTGCAGGTTCAAAGATAAAATGTGACCAGCCAGGATCAAAAGCCTTGTTCAATCATAGCTGATAAGCATGTGATTTATGTCACCTGTCCTGTAAATAGGGGCCTTTGCCTTTTGCAGAACACTAGCTGTGGGACCACCTAGAGCAGGGAGATGTGGGACAGGCCATCTCCCTGTTTACTATGGAAATTCAGAATAATGAGAATCTACAGCTGTAGGTACCTATGAAATGTATTTTAGTCTGAGCTTTGTGTTCTTTTAATAAGCCAAGGAAACCTTGTTAGTTTAGTTGTATTGAGTTTACAAACCCTTAGAACAAGTTGCTTATTACAGCAATACAATAACAGCAATTTTGCTTTTTTACAGACATTTCCTTTCCATTCACTTAACATTTTATCTTCTGGTTCTTCTTTCCCTCCATTTCATCTAATTAGTTTAATAAAAAGTTCAAATTTATTTACATTTTGAGAAGTGCAGATTGTTGCATTCCTTTTTCAGCTAGTTGGAACCACATTAGAGTTTAAATGTCTCTCACAATGCTTGACCTCCTCATTCCCAAGACAAGAAAATCCTTCCAGTTTTAATGAAGGAGAACCATTGTGCACAAAGCAGATGACTAGCACTGAGAATAGTTGATTGTTTTCCAGCTTTTGCCATGTGCTCCTTGGGTGTTTTCCAGGAATTCATTTTTCTCTCCTGTGCCTCAGTTCCCCATGTATGAAATAGAAATAGCATTCAGCAGCATGATATAGGAACATTTGCAATTTTGTTATGTGGTTCTAACACCCTAAAAATACATAAGGAATATATACCTTTTCCATCAGAAAAGAAAACATATAAACACGCTTAATCCTCAGCATCATTTCTATATATGGGAATAAGAACTGCATTTATAAACTGAAAGGAGAGAGAAAAGTTTTTTATCACACTGTAAGAAATCCCAGCAGTGACAGCTTGATCACAGCCATCTTAGCACCCTGAGCAATCTTGACATACACAAATGAAGTCCATAAGTAATTGCTGTATTTTGTTACATGAATAGGGGCTCAGGATATCTGCTTCCCCAGGGAACTGTAGAGAAAGAAAGCATTAGCAGTAGCTAAGAGAAAATAATTATTACCCAGTGACACCAACTAAAGTCACAACAAAAAAAAATAAAATAAAATACAGTGATAAGAAACATCTGGCAATAAAAGAGAAAGAGGGAGATGCTTCCTGAGGAATTTGAGCCTCCTCAGGGCCAGAAAAAAAAGACAGATGACACATAGAGTTTTGTAGAACATATCCACCACTGTTTACTATTTGTTTGCCCCAGGGCAGCTAAAAGGTTCATGTTAGGAGCCGCATTCAGTAAATATTTAGCTTTTTCTAGAATGGATTTTCAGTGACCAAGAATTTCCTTTACATGGGATACAACTTCTGTCACATAGGCTAATACTTCATTTTTCACATACCCAGAGAGCAGCCATAAGTTTCAAGTTACTTTGAATTCATGGAAAAAAAATAGCAGCATATGGGGAAAAAAAGTCATGTTTCCGTAATGTGCAACTTCCTGTAATAGGGTGCTCTTTGGAGCAGCAGAAGGTAGCGGCTCTCTCCAGCATTCAGCAGGCTGCTAAAAATGCAAAGATGAACTATGCAGAAGCACAAAACTAATCACTGTACTATTACATACTTCCTACAGAGAACAGACTTAGCGCTTGCGCCACCTGGGGCCACTGGACCGATCCCCTGACTTTCCCTTTTTTGTGGGGCTGGTGCGATCCGATCGCTCCAGACCTTCTAGGGAGCCTGAGGGCCTGGACAGCTGTGCCTCCCCCGGTCCCGTCATCTTCTGGCAGAGGCAAAGCTCTGCAAAAAAGGCTCGCAAGGACAATCCGGCACATTAGCCACACAGAGCCCAGCCCAGAGCCTTCGACCTCCTTTCCCCCTCTGTTAGGCTAGAGCGCTGGAGGGATGCAAAAGGAAAACCGGATTTCTCATTTGGCGTAAAAAAGGGGGGTGAAGTATGCAAAGCATCTGTTCAGGGCTGTGCTTGTCTGCCCTCGGGTTGCAGGGAGCCCCCCACAGCACTGCTTGCCCTCTCGGACTGGAAGCGTTTTGCCCAGCACGGGAGGCTGCAGCGGGCGGCGCTGCCCCCCAGCGCTGGGCGCCTGCCTGCGCACCTTCCCCCCCCGCAATGGTCGGACCGTCGGTCTGGCTGCTGCCTCGCCCCACTTAAAGCCAACTCTGAAATCATTCCATGTCTTTCCTGAGATCTAGGCTGTAGATATATAGACATCTATATGCTCGTAGATCTAGTTTATAAATATAGCTATATATATATGTTTCATAGATCTGTGCTCATCCTATGAACATATCTACAGAAATATATCTTTTAATATTTATACATATGTGCCTGTGTGTGTATATATCAAGACACAACTATAAATATTTACACTTGTCCCATAGGAAAGTGCATTTCCGCATACCCATCCCACATTGATACATTATCCTTGTTTGTATTGATTATCAGCACAGGGGACAAGTAATACAGCAATAAATATTTGGGGACATAGTTTGAGACTTGGTGAAGAAGCCCTGATAATTCAACAATTCTCAAACCTGTGACATATAAAGGTCCACAAGCAATAAAGGTGGTGCTTTGTATCCTCATTTCACTTTCACAGGTGAATTCCAGACCAACAGGGAGCATCCTGCTTTGTAAATGCATGCTTGCCCTCCTCTCCTCCCACTCCTCCCCATCCTCTGGTACTCTTCTCCTAAGGTTTTATGATTATTTTTATTCTAAACTTTCCATAAAATATGGATTGACCTTTTATATGCATCAAGAATCCCGTAATTAAAGCTAGACGTTCCCTTCAGCTAGAGGCTTGTGTTTTTGAGTCACATTTTCCTCCATAAAATGCTTGGAAGACTTCTGAAAGAGTCCTGCAACACTTCCCAACAAATTGTGCAGGTTCTGCTGGGAACAGTAAAAGTGTACTGCTAGAAAGTAAATCAGGCTTTCTGGGTCTATAGCTGCCCTCCTGAAAAATCCCACTGATGATCACAACTGGATTTCACGCTGCTAGAAACACAGTCACTTTGAGTATATGGGTGAAATTTTCACGTGTAGATTAACACCAGTTTAACACTTCAATCTATATCAACTGTCAAAATTTAGAGACAGCCAGCTTGTGAACGCTACAGAGGAAAGTCTGTTTTGCCATCTGCCCTCCCTCAGGTAACCTCCATCCTACCATGGTTATGTAGGTTGTTCTACCTGCATAGAGCCCTACAGTGATGAGTGACCACTACCATTTTCCAAAGATATGGCCTAAAGTAAGGACTTAGGCTCATTATTTTAAATATAATAATCTTATGTTTACCTTAGACATGATTAACCTGAGAGTTACCATGCCTCAGCTGGGCTCCAGAGCCTCCAATGCATAACTGTACCCCCACAACCTCTGAAGGAGAGTTAGTCTGCCAAAATCTCCCTGGGCCTTCAGAAAGCACTCACACCAGATCTTCAGGATGACTCAGTGAACAACCCTTACCTCTCACAAAAAGGAAACTAATCCAGAGACCTAAATTAAGATGACAAACCTTAGAAACTATGCCACTGTACAGCATCACAGAAAACAGACACTTTGAATAAATAGAAGAGCTGGAAGAGAAGGCGTTGTGCAAGGAGTTGCTCAAGGCAAAATGTGGAAAAGCTAAGCTGCTTCAGGAAGAGCGCAACGTTCTCTGTGAACAGGCACAACAAACTGTACTTTCCTTTTGATTTAATTAAGGCAAAGGACACAACTTCAGGGATACCTCAGAATTATTGTTTTAATTAGGAGATGAAATGATAAAATACATGGACAATTAGTTTGATTTCATATGGCAAAAACCTTTGTTGCGTTACACATTTTAAAGTAAACATATCAGGGCTAAACAGCTGTTAATATTTATGTGCTTCCTAGCATATTTATTAATTTTGACTGCATTCCAATACTGGACCAGAACATTTGATGTTTTGAACTCATCCAGATAAGTATAAAAATGCCCTGGTGTACATGTTGCCCAAATACAGCAGAAGAATTTTCCTAGTCATGCTAAGCATGCTTACTTACGCTGTACTCTCCAAGAAGCATGGATCAACAGAAAGACTGGCTTTTGTTTTTAAAAGAAAGCAATAAAGAATTTCTAATATTTTCTTAGTTACATAGGCACATTGGGTACTGTAATGCAAAGCAAAGCATTTTAATCTTGGAATAGTGCCTCTTTGTTACAGTAACAAACCCCAAAACTTATCCAAAGCAGGATTTGGGATTTTGCTATTAAAGGGTTGCAGCAGAGCCACCCTAGACACAGTAATGGCCTGCCACAATTCAGTAAGACAATACATTAATCCCTTAGACATTCTTAAACTAATTTTGGAAATTGCCCTGCCATTCATAACACAACACTTTGTCTTCTCATATCCATTTTCTGCTGCAGCTAGCAGTAGTTAATACTTTTTGACACTCCATCACCCTAGCAGCTGTTTTGTTTTGGTTTGGTTTTGATACTGCCTGTGGAAAATGTGACATTTTAAAGTAGAAGGAAAGAAATAAGAAAAAAGAGAGGAACCAAGCACTGAATAATGAGAGATTTTGCCCTCATGTGAGGGTAGCTCCACTGGCAAGGAAATAGATGGACTAACAGATATGAAATCAAGGGAGGCTTTCCGGTGATTTCTTCCTTTGTTATCGCTACAGGGCTTCCTGTCAGCAAGTCAATAGTGCATTCAGGATACTGCTTAAAAGCCAGATTCCATTCACTGAGGAGCCCCAATTAGCCATGTGATGTCAGGGACCTTTTCACATCTAACACATTCACATTGTATCAATAATATTTATCCACTTTCAAAAGTAAAGGAGTAAAGAGAAATGGAACACACTCATGTACCACTTTTGGGGGCTAAAACAGATTTTTACAGTGTGCATATCAAGATTTGTCCTGTTCTTTCCTTTTCATCCTTCAGGTAAGCATTATTCAACAGGATTTTCCAGCTGTTTTCATTTTAAGAGAACAGAACATAACATAGCATAATGCAGGCGCTTTAAGGGAATGAATACACACATTTTACTGAGAATAAAATGGACTGAATTTACAAGTCTAATAAGTCACCCTGTCTTTGGGGTTATTGGATGAGGACCTCCAGATAACTAAGACTGAAAGCCCATTCTGACCTATTCTCTGCAAGATGCCTGAATTCCCCCCAACCAGAAGCACAGGCTGAGAAAAAGCTAGGTAGGTGCTCTGGCTTTAGGGCTACAGAAACATGAGACAGGCATTATATGCAATATTCATCAATAGCTGGACTTTGACAGAAAGAGTCACACAGGGCTAACTAACCAGGGGAGCCACCTCTGTCTCTTAGTACAGGTTCCTATTGCAGGGCACTTGGAATCTTTCAGCAGCAGAGGCCTGACACCTGCCACCAACAGAGTCCCATGGCAGCCTGGTCCCCATCAGAGACAGCCACACACCAAAGGAAAAGTGCAAATTTGTAATTGAACGTTCAACTCCCACTGTTCCCAGAGTGCATCTTGCTTACAGCTTGCTCATTTTTATTTTTTCATGAGAAAAACAAAACAGCTCAATATGACAAAAAGACAGCATAATTGTCTGTTAACAATGAAGCAGCAAGGCAGAGGAAGCACTTTCCACTCAAAACAAGGGCCTCAAGCAAAAGCTATTCATCCCCATCACACTCAGAAATCTCAGAGAAGTACTGAGAAGTGAGAGGAGCATATTTGTTGGTTACGTTTGAGGGTTTTTTTTAAAGAAAAAGAGCTAAAAAGACCACACAGGATTTGTTCTGCGAGGAACCCTTTCAACTTCAATGAATAAGACATTATAACATGACAGGTTAAGGATCCAACAGGTTTTTACTGCAGATTAGTATTTGCAGAGTGACCTATTATTGTATTTGGGAGGTAGCATAGCTGTTGCCCATACTACCAATTTTTTAACTTGTGCTGGGCTAAGGTCTCTTCTGCTCAATGCATGTAGCACACAGCAATAAAACCTGCCAGGTTGTAATAACACCTCGGGGCTTACTTGCTGTGCTACATTAGAAGACCAAATGATGGTGAATAGAATGTACATTTTATTAATCTCTTCCTGTCAGCTCCCTCTTATTTTAAACATGCATCTTATTCCAAATGATGCTGGACTTCAGTTCTCGAGTAATAGCAACAAAACCCACCACTGCTGGCAAAAAATTTAAGTGATTTTATGAACTTCTGAATCTGCATAAACTGGAACTGAACAAAAAAATGCATAAAACAGCAGCTACGTTTCATATAAAGCTGAAGAAATTTTCATCAACAAGTAACATTGTGTTTGAAAATGCTTGCATCCAAAGCTCAGACTCTCAGGAGTTTGCCCGTGTAATTCATATTGTAGATGTAGCTGCATTCCAAAAGGAGGTAACTTAAGCAAGGATTATTTAGCTTGTTTTATTACCAAGATTGCATTTGATGTTTATTTAAATCCATCTACAGTTATCAGGTTTTTTTCTTGAATTAAGCTAGTTTCTCTAAACTTCTCCTCTATTATAATGAACTAAATATCTCTGTAGGAACATTAATTATTTCCTACATCACACTTTCGGCATTTTCACTGAGATTCATAAGAAAAAGACAACCCAAGACTCCCAGCAAGCATAATCTCACAAGTAGTGGAGTTCAGGAGTATTCGGTTTGATTCAAGATAGCACTGCCTTTGAAGATAAATCAACACACATGTGATGGTGTGTTTTACATCAGGGAGGAGTAGGGGTTTTTAGTTAATTTGTACTCCTCTTAACACAGAGGTTACCATAAACTTCAGGGTTTAAAGTTTTATTACTTACAACTTCAGACAGTCCCATCTCAGCTTTCAGGGTTAATGGAACAAGAGCACATGTATATACAGCTTGAACAAAGTACATTAAATAAAAAAAATCCTGGATGTTACAACAAAAGTCTGCTATGCCACATCAAGTCACCATAAGCATCTAAATAAAAAGTACTATGTTTTTTAACAGACAAACCACAGACTGATTAAATTAAACAATAAAAAAGTCAGTAAACTAGATAGCATAAGGGTTTTTTCTTTTTGTACCTTGCATATGAATTTTTTCTTAAACAATCTTAGTACTCCCCTTTCTTTACTCATCTTTCTAACATAGCTCTATTTTCAGAAAACATTAAGCTATTGTGATAATTCGTATTAGTCTTCAAGACAGAGCATTTATCTTGATGATAAGTGACAAGCAAGGTTTTCTAGCAGCAGAGTATAGAAGACTACCAATAATACTTCAGCCGCAAACATTACTCTTTTCTCCAGGCAAGAGTCACAGACTAACATGTTCTTAAATACAACCACAGGATAATTCCCGGTTGTCAGAGCTAACTACATCTGTCAAGAGCAAACAAGATGCATCCATTATTAGCAAGAACACATCTACCAGAACTTCTCAGAGTCAGCTTTTTGATTTTCAGCATCCAAAAGAAAAATGTAAACTTACAAATATCTCTAAACCCCTTACATCAGATAACAATGCTTTCTTTTAACAGCTTACCACTATGAAGTAAGTAACCAGTTCCTCTCAGTAAACTACTTTAAGTAGGTTTCTGTCACCTGTGTCTTTCATTTTCATCAAGCATATTCAGTTATCTGTTTAAGGTGTCTGAAGCCTTTTTCCCCTCATAATACCAACTAGAAGATAAGAAAAGCAGTAAAGTAAGGTAGCTGCTGTACTTCTCTCCTGTTTAACAGCCTCTATGCTAAACGAGTAATGTAGATTAGAAAACATACTTGTTGAACATACAGTATGTGTTTTGGTTGTGATTAAAAAGGATTGCTGTTTTCGTTGTTAGGTAAATAATGTAATGGTTCAAAGTGCTTTAATTTTAAAGAATTTATAAATCCCTGTTTTGTTTTGGGTTTTTTTTTTTGTACAACCTATGGTACTGCTACAGAACTCATATTGCATTTTTCTAGTTTATCATCTAATGGTGCTCAAGAATACAAGTGGAACTGATATGAAAAAGTAACCTAATTGTGTTCAGTGGCTGCTACCCCATGCTAGGAAACCTGAATTTTGTGTAAAGCCAGTATCCAAGAGCTGTAGCTTATAGCCTGCCATACTAAGGTCAACCAGCATTTAATATGTAGTGTTGCAAACTATTAGGCCAGGAGATACTAATTTATGGCTCAGCAGTACTTTCCTCAAGGCTAGGACAAATAATCATAGCAGAATTATTTCTGCTGAGTTAAGTCTGCCCATGCTCATGAGTCAATAAAGTAGGTGACTGACATCGCTGAAGTGGTTAAACTATCTCAGGTGTTCTCAGTGAAGCAGGTGCTGTTGGTAATACATGTGTTTGAGGTAAAGAAAATACTTAATTTGCTCATGTTGTCAAGGTGGTGATTCAGGCAGGGTTTTTAAGCTCTCTTTTGAGAGTGTTTTTCCTCCATAAGTATTGCAACATGTATTAATTATGGAGAGGGAGGGGGGGGAAAAAAAAAAAAAAAGAAAGGGTTGTGGTCTTGTCTGTTCTGTCGTAATCCCCCCCCCATGGGAACTCAGGTAAAGTGCAAACTCCTCTTTTGCCCTTCATGTATAGGGAAGCTGTGATTCACCTCTTTTCCTTGTTCTATCTTTACTAAGAAATCTATTGTACTACTGCAGTAGATTTGGAGGTGAAAAAGATGCATGTGAAGCTGTATTCAAAAGGATGGGATCTGGGGGAGAAGTTCTTGTTAAAGGTATCAAAGCTGAAGCATTTGAATACCAAAATAGTTCTGGGAGAACTTTTCTACATGCTACTTTTTAATGTAGGGTGTAGTCATTACATAGTAATGTTTCAATTCTTTCTGGTGTCTGCCTTTCTAGAGCCAGGGTACTACAGCTCTCGGTTGTGTATCAGCCTGAGCGGTCTCACCTGTTTTCCTATATTGGTAAAAATTGCTATGTTTGTGGTAGAGGGCAATTGTGTGTGACAGAGTGAACACCACTCCTTTTAGAATGGTATTCATCTGTTAGTATTTGGTATTATCTTCCTTATTCTAAGAGAGACTTCTCTTTCAGGTAAGTGCTCAGCCTGTTTGGGGGGCTGCTGGAGCAGAGACTAGAGAAAAGGATAAATGCCTAGCAGGAGAACAGTGATCATCCTGTAGCATTTTCTTAACATTTTAGGTCTAGCTTCCAATTAAGGTTTTTGTTAAAACAAAAATTCTTTTTTCTGAAAGCAATATTTATTGTATACATGGATTTAAGTCAGACTTTTTATTCAGGAGGAAGCGCTATTCATGATGTTCCTTCCATACGAACAGATTAAATGCATCTCTTTTCTTTTCCTGTGTAATTATCATACATACCTCTATGGAAAAACTAATGCTGTATTTCTCTTCTCTTTAGATCCTAGCATTAGCTATATAGTTTGAAGTCCATTTACGGCTTTTGCTAGCCTGGAAATGTAAGTTGTTACACTGTGGTTTTGGGAGTCATGTTTGGGAGTAGAACTTTATGGCTAGTAATGATGCTTACAACAAATGTGCAGGATACTTTCAAGATTACGCAATTTAGATATTTGTTGATCATAATTTTAATGAAGACAAGCCGTGTTTATTCCCTTATTTGGTGCAATGAAGTTTACATTGAAATGGTCTCTGGAGGGAAGTGGTGCTGAATTAGTGATCTGAATGCCAGGATTTTTTCATAGGTTTGGCTGCTTTCAATGACAGTCTAATTAGATGTGACCTGCTTTTTGAAGTTGTTCTACAGTAGCATTTTCTTCTTTCTACTCTTCTCCAGGTATCCCTCAAATCTCTAAGTCCATATCTAGTTCAGGTATTACAGAAAGAACAGTATGTAATAAGTCATGGCAGATGAAAACTCAATCCTGAATTTTTGATTGATAAATTCTATGAAGGATTGCACCAGCATTTGGCAAAATTTTAAGGCCTACCTCTGAGCTGTGGTAAAGAAATTGTACAATAGCTTTTATTATTTTATTTTATTAGAGGAACACTCATTGCTTGTTTTAGTCTCGCTAGCAACAGAAGCAGAAAATTTAGCTTTGCCTGTGACTGATTCCTTATGCTCCAGGTCCAGCTAGTCTTTTCTGAAATAGATTTGAAGAGAAGTCCTGGGGAATTGTCAACATCAGTTACAATCATGCAGAGCCTGATCTTATAGTTGGATGCCACTTTGTTCCTTTATGTAAAACTTCAGAGGATTGCTCAGACCCATGAACTCAAGCAGACAACTTGATGGCAGATTTGAGAAGAGTTATCATACTGATTTATTAGGACTAAATTTTTTATTAAATGCTTTTTCTTTGATTTTTTTTTTTTAATTCATCCAGAGAAAAGTCTACAATAAGGCAAACATGTTGAGTTAGAGGCACACTGTGCTTCCTTTTCCCTTTCAGAAGTATATTCAGCTAAAGATTCAGAAATCAGGTTGATAACAAGTATCACTTACAGGTAATACAGTAGGCCTAGCAGATCTGATAACTATATATGACCTTTTTCCTAGTTGATAAATATGCAGCCATGAGTTCAATTATTTGGGCAGCAAGTTTGGGCAGTAGCATAGGCTCATTTCCTTTTTATGGTTGCCTATCATACTATTTGTTATTAATGATTTTTTCATTTGTTATTTTATTGCTGCTGCCAACTACACAAACTACAACTTGTTGGGTTTTTAACATACAGAGAACTTGTATTTTTCTCTTTTGCTGTACTTGGGCCATGAGATACCACTAAGAAATGACTACTGCATGGGTTCCCTTTATTCGAATTAGGGCTTTAATTACAGGATTGTCAGACCTTATTGAGCAAGTAAAGGTGCTACAGCTGACAAACCTTAAGCCTGTGGTTATCATGTACTTTATCCATGTACAGCCTTAGTGTGGTTACATTATACTACAGGTTCAGCCCTACCTGAGGTTAAATCAGGAGTTCAGAGTTGTACAAAGAAGCCTGAAAATTCACCAGTACTAATGACTAGGAACTTTGAGAGACCAAAATTAAGTCTGGAGTCCTATCTCTGTATGCTGAGTTAGAAGCAGTCGTTATCCTAGTCCTTAGGTAGCCTGTGACTGAACCAGAGAGCTCAGAATGTGAGGAAAAATTAAAGAGGAGGAAACCAAGGCATTAAAATCAAGAGAAACAATGGGTTCACAAAGTCATTAATGGACTGTTAAGTTCTTATGTTGTATCTACTTTATATTATAATTTGTCTATAAATGACTAGGAGGAGATAATGCAGGATATCTCTAGCAGAGGTGGCACTTGAATGCTCTTCAGCGGAGCAATGTATGATCACAGTGATTGATGGACAAAAGGTGAGCTCACGAGTTCTGGTCCTCAGCATGCAAAGCACGCTGGGTGTAATCTTGTTATTAAGGCAAAGGAAATTATGAATTCAGACTTCAGCTGATTTGGAATACCCAAATTGAATACCAGGGACAGATACGCAGAGAGGAAGGGATCCGCGCTCTCCTTGCGAAAAACCATCCTTGTGGCGGCACCGGCTGCCCGAGGGAGCGCTGTTTTCCATTTCCCCACGCCAGGGACAGAGTTTCCCCGGGGAAAGCCCAGCTCCCTTAGGCCGCGTCCGTAGGGAGGCCATCAGGTGGCGCCATTGCGCCGCCTCCATCCCGGGAGCGGAGCAGCCGGAGCGGGTCAGGCGGGTGATTCCCGGAGCGAAGCTAAGCTGGAACCTCTGAGGTTGGGGATGGAGAGTACTTCTCCGTGAGGAAGGCGTGGAAAGGGCCGGGTTTAGACAGCCCGCTGTAGAAGCCGACTTGAACGATGATCGAACGTCGTCAAAAGCCGGCGTTTGAGGCTTCTGGGGACGCCAATCTCTGCCCCTGCTCTTGAGGGCAGCAGGACTGCCTCCACGGAGAACCAGGCTGACTTCTAGCCCCTCAGGAGCAACAAAACAGAATCCTGCAGGGCTTGAGGGCAGCCTAAGCCCAAACCTAAAATACTGCAATGCTTTTTACCAAGCCGCTTTTCCACTTTTAAAACTGCCATTGGAGTTACTGAGTTCTTAGTTTACACTGGATGTCCAAAGCTGGGTGTGGGCTTACCTGCTGTGTTGGCTTAATGATAGTTCACAATATCATCATCAAGCTCCACAGAACTGTATCTTCTAAAGCATTATGACAAAGTTGAGAACAGAGGCTGTATCCCAAAAACGAAGGAGCCTGCAGGGCAGGCTTTTGTAAGTCATTAATGACTTACATGTGAGGTAGGAACTGCTTGTGCAAATTCTCCTTTGGGGATGCTGTTGTAATGCATTTAGTAAGCATCGTCAGCATGTTAGGAAAATACAGACTCATAGAAATCTTTTCTTAGAAACAACTCTCAGTATCTCTTATCTGAAGGGCACAATCTTATTATTTTTCTGTGTATGGATTTTAATATAGCAAAGAAAAGCGCATTCCAACTTTTTCAAACTTGGGCAAAAACTTATTACTAATTATGCTTTTTGATTTTTTTTTTTCCTCTTTGATAGCTTTTTGCATTTGATTTATCTCTGTACCATCACCAGGGTGGTTTTAGATCACACATTCAAGAAATTGATAGTTTTGCAGGTTGTACATTAGCTTCTTGTCAGTTTAATCTATACCCAAGTAGATGCACATGGAGCTGAAATACTGAATTTGGTCATGAGTGAATTTGGGGTTTTGGCCAGTAGGGCACATACAAAATTTCTGGTAATGTAAGAGTTTTTAAATGATATAATCTTGCTTGTAAATTTTGCAAAGTAAGCATCAAACTCTGAAGAATCACTTGGCTCATAACAGTTCATTCTACCAATGGCTAGGTTCTGATATGGAGAGATAAATTTTATTTTTCCTTTTTACATCTTGTTCTGAGGGAATTTGGAGAGGTGTGCATTTAAAGTGTGCTTGTAACATTGCTTTATTGTTCACAAATATACACCTTGCCTCTGCTGTGCCTTATTGTGCTCCTGAATGGATCATTTAGCAATTTCTGAGTTACTTGGGCTAGCTCTGTAACTGCTTAATGAGGGCAATTCCTCAACTAATGCATTCACATCAAGAACTGATCTGATGATAAAAAATGCTCTTGAATATTCATGTTCTTGTAGTAGTACTATTACCTACGCTAAATAAGCTTTCAGTTAATACTCGAAGGTTATACCAGTGCTAGTTCCTTAAAGCTTGTCCTTAAAGTGACCACTGTAAAACTCATTAAGCTTGACAAGGTGATTTCTGCTCTCTTTTCAAAAGCCTTTGTGAGTCAACAGTCCAGCTCTTACAGCTACAAAGTCTCAAAGCTGACAAAGAGCTTCTGAATATCCTATTCTGTAAGCTCTGACTAGTGTATGTTCTAGATGTTATTACTTAGTAAAAAAACCCTACAACTATTTGATTACAGTAAGAGTGAGTCTTATAGTAAGTGAATATGTTTCTCAGTGCTTACATCCTTGCAGCAGTAATATTTCTTTTACCTTTGCAGCTGTAGTTTTACATGTAATTGAAAGGTTACATAGGCCATAACTGTCATTATAACTCGCAGCCCAGAAAGCCAACCATACCCTGGGCCGCATCAAAAGAAGCATGACTAGCATGTTGGAGGAGGTGGTCCTGCCCTTCTACTCTGCTCTCGTGCAACCTCTACTTGGAATATTGTGTGTAGTTCTGGTGCCCCTGACATAAAAAGGACATGGAGCTGTTGGAGCAAGTCCAGAGGAGGGCCATGAGGAAGATAAGCAGCTGGAACACCTCCTATATGAAGACAGGCTGAGAAAGTTGGGGCTGCTCAGCCTAGAGAAGAGAAGGGTGCGTGGAGACCTCATAGCAGCCTTCCAGGATCTGAAGGGGGCCTATAGGGATGCTGGGGAGGGACTCTTCATTAAG
>JAOEHY010010548.1:0-24368 GCA_025447955.1 Psilopsiagon aurifrons | reverse complement strand
AAAGCCCCAACAAACTCAAACCCTCCTTTATCTTCACCTGGTAGTTACAAAGAACCCTAATGCAGCCTATGTGGGTGTGCTGTTCAGTTGGTTTGAGCGCAGCAATTGCTACACTGAATATGCCCTCAGTTTATAGCAAGCTGTTGAGGATATGAGGTAGTATAGAAATGGGGTTGTGAGTGAACTGTGCTTCCCTGGTACACTGCCTTGTAGGGTCAGCTACAGGTAGATGTTTTTTTGCATCCTGAAGGCAAAACATAACATTTCAGGCATAGGCACTGAAACAGTGTTCACAAAGGCAAGGTCATACCTAGAATGGGAACTACAAATCCTGGAAGCTTTATCAATGTGCTCAAATCAGAAAGCGCAAGGCCAGATTTATAACTGAATGGAGTTACTGTATCAGGCATGGTGCTTGGTTAAAGCTGGGATGCATGTGTCGCCTTTGAGGAGGGAGCCAGGAATTCACATTGAACACAGTAACTTTTTGGAGGGTTGTAACATAGTCCTTTAATTGCTCTTACAGAATGAGTGGCATTTCTTTCAATATTTAGTTGCCACTGCTATTCCTGTTGCTGTGTTTACCCCCTGCTGGTTTCTGCCTCCTAAACTGGCAAATATAACTCAGTGTCTATAAATAGCTGTTACTCATTACAAGAATTCAGCTCCTGAAAGCAGTCACATTCTGATGAGTGTGTAAGTGCCAATCTGAGACCGCATATCAGCACCTGCTGATCTGAGATTCATTCTACTTTGAAATTCACTCTCTTTAGTAACAGCATTTCAATCAACGTATGTTTGAAAACACCTTACAGTCTTTCATAAAGACAAAACTTAGTACTGTGAAAATTCCTTTAAATGGGTGAATGTAAATGCTTGCTGGCGTTAGTAATGATATATTCTTGTATTTGCAATCAAGAATAAAGGCCTTGTCATATTCCAGAATGCTTTCCTTGCTATAGCATTCCAGCATATTCTTTTAGCAAATGTCTATGCTCTTTATTTTTTACTTTAGAAATACTGTAGCTTGGATTGCAAAGTTAAGTCACAGGCAGCTCAGTTCATGCTTTTGAGATGTGCTGAAGCAGCCATGAATCAGTGTTGACTTCATTTCTCCACTGTGGCTTTGAAAACTGCATAGTTTGATGTCTTGGGTAATTCTGGAGGGCCATAAGAATGGGCAACAGAAAAGGGATTGCTAATATGTCTGAGCCGTAACTTCTTTCCTAGCAGGCAAACCTTCATTCTGTATTTGTTGCTCTCCTTTTACTCTAACCTTGACCTTTTCAACTGACTATTTAATTCAGGATATTAACAACCTCACTATGTTCACTGTTTAAGACCTTTTTGTGCAGTTTGTTATACAACTGAGAAAACTGACTTACGGCCTTCTGAATACCTTCTCTTCTGAGTAAGAGCCTGCAGTTTGTTTTTCAAAGCAGCACTCTGATAGTCTGTGACAGTTCCTCTCAACTGAACAAATTTCAAACTAGACCTTTCAACTCCTTTGTCTGCTTGTTCCCAAACAAATCCAAATTTTCAGATGCAGATGGAGTGCTAGTGCCTTAACTCTACAGCTGCAGTTTGTTCTTACTGGAGGCTCTCTGAAGAGCCAACAGCGCATTTTGAACTTTCACAGATTATGCAGGAAAGTGGCTTTGGAGCTAAGGGGTTTTATAATTATGATTTGTTTGCTGCAAACCAACTGAATTTTTTCTTTCGAAAGGTGTCCAAAAGTTACAATCTTGATTTATTTCTAGTGCCTGTTTGCAAATATTTGTCAGCTGGTTTATGATGCAGTGACTGCAAAATGGGCATTCACTGGCTCCAGTGTGTACTGCTTCAGGTGTGCTTGAACCAAGGGTACTCATACCTGCCTGCCAATACTGAATATTTGAATCAGCTGGCAAAGGAGAATTAGGGGCAGCAAAAGAAAATAGGTGCCCAAAATTCCACTTTACAAGGCAGACTGCTCATTCTGTTTTTCAGTATATCCACAGAATTAGTTGTCATTTCAGGAAACTTTTCGCATGTCTTTAATTGCCTTTTTCTCCTGTCTCAAGTAGCAACAATTGTTGCTCATACTGTTTCATGTTTCATTTTAATTTGCTCTTTCCTATCAGAAAATCCCCATAAAGGCACAATTCAGGTGAGCATGAAAGACTCAGTTTACTCTTAATGCTTGAAGAAGTCATCTGTGGAATCTGTGTATCTGGTTGTGTGTGAGGACTGACCAAAGCAGTATTGGCACTACTGGATGCTGTGATTAAGTAATTAATCTTGCTTTTGATACAAAACCAGAAGTATGTTCAAAGCATACTTATGATGGTGAATAGTAGAGCATAACTGATGAACTAGCTGATTTATTTCACCATTGTGAAAGGCATTTTATAAAATTAGCTATTTCCGCAGGCCAACAGTTTGCAGTGTGTTTTGAGGTTTGCTTTGTTTTTTTTTGGTTTTTTTTTGGTTTTTTTTTTTTTTGTTAAGGAGTGCTATGAATTGTGATTCAGTTGTCAGTTTTCCATTTTCTTTTCCTGGTCTGTATCCTTTAAGGTAGTTTGTTATGTGTGGTAAAGTAACTTGCTTGGCATAGAGCAGCCCAGAACTGAATAAAGTTGATTTTGTAATGTAATAGATAGTACATGGTTGCCAATGTTATGTCTGTCTAAAATTGAATATCCAATTAAGAGATTGACTGTTTGGCTTTGGTTTGGTTTTTTGGGGTTTTTTTGTTTGTTTGAGGTTTTTTTGTTGTTGTGTGTTTGGGTTTTTTGGGGGTTTTTTTGTTGGTTTTTTTTTTTTTTTGTGTGTGTGTGTGTGTTGTTTTTTTTTATATACATACTTTCTATCATTCAATAGTAAGTAATTTTTTTTCTCTGGAAGTTCTTGACAGAGAATGAGGTCAAATCTGCCTTGGAAATAAACGAATAAACAAATACAGAGTGAAATGGCTAATGACTCTCCTAAATATTCAAATACTGAGATTTGAAAATGTAAACTATGTATAGATGAGGAAACACACCAGCAAGATCTGTCCTGTTATGAATAGTGTAGTCTGTGAGCGACAGTTATCTGCCTTCTGCACACATTATGAAACAACTTTAACTTGTATGAGGTCTCACAGGTGGAAGAATGCAGCCTGGTCTGTATGTGCTTTGTAGATAACTGGGCTATGTATCGGCAGATAAGAAAAAAGAATGGATGCATCAAAATATTCTAAAGCATCTATCAGTTTTAAGAAAATAGATTTTTTTTTTTTTTTTTTTTTAAAAATTCAAAGGTGAAATGTGGTGGGCAGGAGGGCTTCAATATTTTCATAAAACATTTCCTCTCTAGTAATCATTTTGGACACAAATTTATTACAAGAATTATTCCTTTAAGCAGACAAACAACTGTAAATACCAAAGAGATTTTTATAGTGACAAAGTGCAGTCCCATTACTCAGAAAATGAGAACTTGGCTCTGCTATTGAATCAAAATGTGCTGACTGGAGCACTGGCCCACAGAGTTAGTGAAATGCTTTTAAATAAAGTTGAAGTAAGTTTTTAAGTGATTTTCTAGTGTGCTAGCATGAAGTGCTCCAGGCAGATTTGCCCACTTCAATTTAGAAGATTCGGTTTTACTGCTCTTAAACGAGAACGGGTTTTATTTTAGTTTATTTGATTGTGAAACATTTGAATTTAACCTATGAATCGCATACTTGAGTCTTCCAATTAAGACTTACAGTAAGGTTACATAGTTTGTGATGGGTATGGACACTACATGAAGTATAGATTTAGACCAACTCCATCACAGAACTAAGAATGGTGGATGTCTAAAGTAATATGATGTTTTAAGTTATGTTAGTGCAAGGTGCTAGAATAGTGACTGAAGCTTTTATTTGTTCACAGAAGATTTTTTTTTTAACAGAAGCCTTAAAACTTGCAATGTCAGAAATAAAAATACACCACTCTGTAAGGCAGCTGAAGAAGAAAAGGTGGTGGTAGTAGAATTTCTGTTTAGTAGTTAATTACAGGTGATATATATATACTTATGTAGACAATCTTTACTCTTTTACAAAGGAACTGTGCTTTCAACTGTATTTTATTCCTTAAATAAGGTTATATTTTAGTTGTCTAGAGTGAAGTTCTTAAAGTTATTTAAGGAAGTAATGGGCTGGAATATACATGGCATGAAACTGCGCAGTGGAGTTTTCATGGGATAGATACACTATAGAACAGGCGCAGTCCTGACCAAACAGGATTTATGACTGTGAAGGTCAGCAAACTTTGTAATAGTTTCTCTCTAATTTGAAATTTATTGCTCTTATCTTGTTTGCTCTGGCTTCCAGCGAGTTCTAAATGGCAGTGTACAGATGTTCTCACAGATTGTCATGTACATTGCCTCTTAGGTTATTCTAATGTAATTAATGGAGGTGTAAAACTATGACAAGATCAGTATCAGAGTCTGGTTTCCAGAATTCCCTTCCTTATCAGTCCAAATACAGATTAAGAAGGTAATCTTTTTACAGACAGTATGAAGAATAGGAAGGTAAAGATGCACTGACTACATTTGGATATTTTGGAATTTATTTGCAACTCATAGACTTGTTGGCAACCAGGTTTCTCCCAGGCAACGACAACCTCCAGTTCAGGTGACCCAGTTTAGTTGGAGGAAAAACAGTATTAAATTAATTATCTGTGACTGATGCATCTAAATGTGAATTTGCATATCAGACACCTTCTAAAAGGATTTGCAAGTGGCTGTTTCTATAAGCAATGAGCACCCAGATATTCTGACTTGGGGCATTGCTGATATCTGAGAGCTGCAACTAATTTGCATATTGTTAAATCATGAGATATTTTGTATTAATGAATAAATTTCATCTAGCATGTCCAGATGTTATCTTCATAATCATAATGGCTTTGTCAGGGACTCTCAAAAGAAAGCTAAGGAAGTGAAAGATACTCTGTGTTGCTTCATTTCATGAATTGCTTTCCTATGACCTGAAACTCTGTTCTGGCACCCTTGTCCCGCATGGACCAGAAATAATGTGGTTAATTGTGTTGGCTTTAGCTGGGGTAGTTATTTTTTTTCCCCAGTAGCTAGTATAGGGCTATGGTTTGTATAGGGGGGTGATTGCACAGGGATGTTACAGTTACTGCTGAGTAGTGCTTATAGAAAATCAAGGTCTTTTCTGCTCTCCACGCCAACAGTAAGGAAGCTGGAGGGGCATGATAAGAAGGGGCACAGGCAGGACCCCAACTGACCCAAGGGGTACCCAAAGCTATATAACGTTTGTGCTGCTTTTGCTTTCCCTACTAAACTGTCTACCTCAGCCCAGAAGTTTTCCCACTTTTACCCTTCCTATTGTACCGACCTATCTCACTGCAAGGGGAGAGCGGGAGCGGCTGGGTAGTACTTGGTTGCCGGCTGGCGTTAAATCCCAACAATTATGCCAGTAGCTACATTGTGCAGTTCCTTTTAGGGATCCTGAGTGAAATAAGTGCCATTATATTGATTTTTGCTGGCAGTGAGAATCCAGTGATCACCTGGAATCTGTGGGGTTGCTGTTGCCTCATGAGACTTACCTCCTTTCTGATTCCCTTCCTGGTTTATATAGCCTACCTGAGGGACTTAGAATGATATTTGTTTGTAAAAGGTGTCACTCAGAAGGACTGTCTATTGCCTCAAAGGTTGAGGAGGTTTTTAGTCAATGGGTCTTTTTTGTAGCTTTATTCAATATCCATGTAAACTCAGGCTGGTTTGGTAATATATTTGAAATGAAGTAATTAGAAAATTTCTCAATCCAGCTTCTCAGCAAATGTCACTACTTACAAAAATTTTATCATGTTATGTGTCTGTCTGACTTTTATTCACAAGAATACAAAGCTCTGAAAACTTCTTTAGTTTGCTGTGTGCAAGCAGTATGGAAATTTACAGACAATAACAAAAACTGAAAAATTGAGTTATATGTCAGTTCTAGCAATCAGTTTTCATTAAAAATAAACATTGGCTCTTGCCCAGCATAGGGCAGATGCTTCTTTACTCACACAGCTTTTTCTTGCATTTTTTCTCCCTTACTTTATGAAAGAATGGCACCACAGGGATTCAACAAAGTGCTGTATTTAAGAGTTGTGATTCATAAAATGCAAGAGAATTCTGGCGTCTGAATTTTACTGATCTATTTTCCAAACACACTATTTGTGTGACAGAAGAATTGCTTGTCTGTTCCTAGTTAGTAATATGAAGAATTTGCTTCTTGCTATTGCAGTCTGGGATGCTGGTCTGGTTATGGAACAGACTGAACTACAGCTGTGAAGGAAACCATCATTTGTCATATGAGTGAAAGCTGCAGCTCAGTAATGAAGCTGAGGAAAAAAGGGAAAAATAGAAGAACACTTTTGCATATAAAGTTCAACTTCTATTAGCTGTTAAAGCAGCAATAACTCTATATAGTTCTATGTACTTTGAAAGAACTATTTATTTTCCAAGTATTCAGCAAATACACTTCCTCATGTTTAGCAAAGCAGAAAGAGAGGAAGAAACTCAGAACTCGTGAGCTAGAAGTGATGGTACGGAGGAAGTATAATGCTTTATAGACCAAAGTAATAAAACTAAAATGCAATAGCTACTTTCTTAATGTTATTAAAAAAAAAAAAAGAGGAAAAATACAAGATTTTGTGCAGAGGTGTAGTGTCTTATTAGGTCAGATGGGCTAGATCATGGCAATACAGCTCAGAAATAAACACGCAAAGAATATCAAAGGAGTTTTGATGTGAACTGAATGTAGAATATTAAGTAGATTTGGACAAAATCTACTTATATATAAGCACTAATCCATGATAAGTGTTCTATCCTTATTTTTCTTAAATAGGAGACAGTATGTGAAAACACTTAACTGTTGTGGTTTGAGCTGATCCAAGAGAAATGTCAAAACAAGTTACACAAAAACACTGTTATATCTGCCCTTCTTGCATTCCATATCTTTTATCAAAAGTTACCTAGATGTGCCAAAAAAGTTTAATGTTGATATAAAATATTTCTTGACTGTTAATTTTATGGTTTTCTTCTCCCAGGACACTCCTGTCAGGGTAAAAGATTTAGAAACCGATTGATGTTTTGTCAGAGTAAATATTTGGTGCTCAATGAATAAGTTGGCCTTATTTATTTTTTTTGTAATGGGTATCAGTGGCAGACTAAGTTTAATAGTTTCCTAGCACACCACTGAAGGTTATTCTGAAGAACATAGAGACTAATCTTTTCTTTTAAAACTTAAAGCTGAACCATAAACTGCAAAGTATAAGGCAAAAGCAGAACAAAGAGGATAAATAGATGGACCACAGTGTTGTGCAGTAAAAATGCTATGGGGCTGCTGGATTTCAAGTGCAAGTAGGCTTCTGACTGAGAAAAAACACTGAAACCCCCAAACTGCATCTTAGAGTACTGTGATAGAGGGATTGGAGTCCCTTGGTAACATACATTATATGTAGGATAAATAAGGATATTTTCTCAGATTTTGAAATATCCAGGTTAGGAAGCTTCTGAAGTCTGTGATACCACTCTTTAGAGGAGAGTTCAGAGGTATCTTTTCTATCATAGAGTATTAACAAAAATTCAGAGAGAAAAGTCTGAAAAGCTCATCTTTGTCATTGGGTTGAAAGTAACAGAGCAGGAAATGGGAAGGAGGATAAGCAATAGTGTTACACTGAGGATTAAAGATACAGGATGGGAAACAGTACATTGAAAAGACATGTATTCCAATTGTAACTTGGCTTTTAATAAATACAAGCTATTTAATGGTGCTTTGCACTGCTAAACTCAGCACTTCATTAGTGCAGTTGGTATTGTTCACGCTTATGCAAGAGATTCCTAGCAGGGAAGTCTGTTTAGGCAATCTTAATCTCTCCTTTAATAGGAAAGGAGTTTACAGAGTGGCAGGCAAGTGGGTGCTCAGTTTGGTTTGACTTTCCAAATGTGTTGATAATGCTTTCTTGTAACAAAAACTAGTTTAGGTGCACCAGATTTTAAACTTATATTAGCTGCTACCTGCCAGAAATATTTATGTTTTGCTATTGAAAACTGATGTTCTGGCTCAACTTCTGTAATTTAATAGTATTTTCCCCTGAAACTTGCCTGACACATGGCATTTTCCAGGGGCAAAATAACTACTCTTTAGAATTACTTTCATCTACCTCATGAACAGAAGCAACAGTGGCAGAGATGAGTTAGTCCTGCGGGCAGTATTACCTGAGCAGGTTTTAGCAGCTAGGGGTTTGCCACAATATTCCCTGTTTCTCTGTTACTTTGTGTTAACAGAGGATGCCTGTAACTTTGCTCAGACATGTAACTGCAGTTCCTACAAGGAGATTCAGGGCATGGTTGTACCTGGGAGTGAGCCGCCTGGCCCTCCCAGTAAGTGAACTAAACATTGAGAAACAAAACACTGGGTTTGAATCACTTTGTGTCTCTGAATAAAGAAAACTAGGAACTTACCTTGAAAGAAACAAAACCAGAAATACTTTCTCATATTGTTAAAGCTTGTCTATTATTTTTCTGTTAACTTTAATGTTCAAGGTAAAAAACTCACTTAATGTATGCTCATTAGATTTAAAGCCAAAAGTCCACAGAAATGGATTTGTAATTGAAATGTAATTTGTAGCAGAGAGAACACTCTCACTTTGAGCAGTATTGGTTATTTATATGAATCACCTAATCAGAAATTTAAAAGATGACATTGCGTTACTTAGTTTATTAACACCTCATACATGTTTTGAACTTGTGATAACTGCTTCAGATGAGATTTATGAACTTGGAATTGTTTGCTAAGGGATATGATGAACATGTCAATTGATAAAAAATTACAGGCAGCTTGAGAATGAAAAGAGGCAAAAGCAACTGACCATCTTTATAGTTCATAACTGCTCTTAAGAAAATGATTAAGAAATTACAAGCTAAATGTTGGCTAACTATGCTCAGTGGGAAACCAGCAAACATATATGAGGCAGGGGTTGGAACTAAGTGATCTTTAAGGTCCCTTCCAACTCTAACCATCCTGTAGAACCATAGGGTTCTATGAGCCATCAAATGAAAATGTGCAATAGAACCCTAAAGCCCACATTAGGCTGGTGTGGCTGCTAGCAACCTTTTTCTGCCATCGCTGGGTGCCAAACACTGTTTTAGGAAATAACCTGCTAGGAGGGAGGAGAGGGAACCAGCCAAACTGTTAGTGATATACCTTTTTCCTTGGTAAGAGACAAGCAGAAGCCACTCATTTGCTCCTGATAGTTAGGAAAGTAGCCCTTTCCTTTTTTTCTTCATTCCTTTCTTCTACTGTTCTTTATCTCTGTCCTCATGCTTGAAGCTCTGCAACTGACTTGGAATTTGAGCTGTGATTGGGAAATTGAGAAGTATTTTTTTTTAACCTTAAGATTAAGATGAAAAAAGCTCCAAAGCCACAAGGTGTTATGAGCTTAAAATATGGAAGTGGATTTTCAGATTTGACTAGATATTTTTTTTAAGACCAAACAAAATGAAGCATAAAAATGCTTTGGATTCTTCATCACTGCCAATCTTTAAGAATAAATTAGATAGAAGTTTCTTGGACATAGCTAGGTATAGCTGAGTCTGCTCTGGGACACTTAAAGGAATTCCTTCTTCCCTTGTTTTTTTTCTTTTTTTTTTAAATTGCGTTATGACTCCAGTGTTGATTTTGTTGTCATTGTTCTGGTCAGCCCAAGTGAGGAGAAACGCACTGGGGCATTTTCCTCCTTTTGCTTTATTCTTTATCAAAACAATGCAACGCTTTCTCTGTGTCTTAAAGGAGGCATGAGGAGGCATGTTTCTAACCAGCTTTAACAGCGGTTTGCTATCTGTCAGAAGTGATCTAATACCAAAAATTCACTTTATAGAAAAAGTTATGAAAACACATATTTGATCAAACACAAAGTTTTCAAATACATGCTGCCAAACAGGTTCTGTATTGAAGGAAGATGTAGGAGGTTTGAAAGGAAATAATTAGTATTCCCAAAGGCCCTCTTTTTCCCAAGTGGGTAGTGATATTTATGAGGCAATAGGAGTAAAGACGCTTGGCTTTTTTCCTGATAAGTCTGTTTGCCCATCAGTGAATTTTGGTGTGAACATAACTTGTCTGAAATTGGCAGCTACATCTGTCTATCCATATCCTGTACCAGCCATGGTCAGCTTTGTGCTGTGTGGGAAGATATGCACGTGGGCTAGCAAAATGTTATCTTTAACAATAATGAAGTGTAACAGCTTAGGAAAATGCCTTTCTGTGGAGTTGTCTAGACTGAAAACAAGCCAGGCACATCAAAGGAACTAAATCCTTGACAGGGAGGTTGAAAAATAGATTCAGGCATACAGAGTAACTGGAACCTGGCAAACATGGAAGGGAATGGAAGTCTAATGGATAAAGTCAAAGACAAAAGTTTGAGAATGGACACTTCTTTCTTGAATTCAGTTACAGCTTTATGAATGCTTTCTCTTCAAAGGTTTCAGAATTGGTATTTTCTGTCAACCATTTTTCCTACACAGCTGCCAGTTTTTCTATTTATTTGTTTTTAATGAATCTTTTTGAAAGTACCTTATGAGAGTTCCTCTGTCCTGTAGAGTTTGTCACCTTCAAGATAATAAAATCTTCTCATGTGTCAGAAAAGTAATAAAGGATGAAGGCTTGAAGTAGAGAAGCTGGTATCTTATCATTATTTTCCTAGGAGACTTTAAAAACAGGGCAGGCATATGTGGGAAAGAAAACTTGTAGGAAGAGGTTGAGGTGCAACAAACTACACATTTTGACAAGGTAGCTTTAGTAGGATAATCAGAGTTTTGGTCCAGGAGTTGAATTTAGTATCATTTTTGAGTCTTGCCATGGTTTTTTTGTCTGTGAAAGCAGAAGTAAGAAGTGGTGCTCGCATCAGAAATGCTCAGGCAGTAGCAGTGCAGTGAGGGAGCCATCTAACTATGCCTCCCCCCTCAAAGTTGCATATTAAAAATATATATAAACCATAGGACTTGTTTTTAAATCTGTTCCATTTGCTTGTGCTACTTCTGGGAAAATGGATAAGAAGGGAACTTACTAGAAATCAGAAAACTGAATTGCTATGTTGCTGTAGTTCTGACTGCGGAGAAGTAAAGAGGAGAACTGTGTCTTTATTAGTCCGTTACAGTTTGCTGAGCTTCCACTTAGACCTACAAGTCCTTCTCTTGTCAGCAGTGCATAATCTTTGTGTGTTTACACTTATGTGTAATGGCATTGCACTTAATCTGTTAAGGCAATGAGATTCAAACCCAGGCTTCTGGGATTTAAAAACTTTTCTTTAAATATTCCTATTGCTTCTCCTCCCCTCACCCCCATTCTTTTGATACATTAGTTTTTCCTTTATATCCACTCCATTGTAAAAGTATTTTAGGCAACTTTCCAGAAATCATTTAGATTTTTTTTTTGGCAGTGCTTATCAGTGATAATTTCTCCAGCAGGTCCCTTCTATCCTGCGTCAGTAATAGTTTTCAATACCTGTTTTCTTGGCCCAAAACTACCTCTGGTAGCTTTTAGAGACCTGAATTTCAAGTCTGAAGGCAGCAGAAGCTGTGGGGCTCAGAAGCTAAGAAAAATCAAAACAAAGTTGATTACTTGAAATAGTTGTCTTAGGCTTTCATCTACAAAAAGAATTTCAATTTGTCTGCAAAACACACTTCAGTGACTTGTCTTCCTGACTATGGTCCACTTTGTAGTGTGAGTTCCAGGCAAGGCACCAGCAGACCTGTCAGTACTCTCCTGCCCTTTCTAGGTCACGGGCAGACCAGTAAGTTGTGCTTTTCGGTCCCTCTCTATGGATTTGTACACAGTTAATTACAAAGGGCCATTCTCCTGGACTACAGCCAGAGTGCAGACCTTTCTGAAGGCCGTTTTTCTGTATGTATCTGTACTTTTTGCTCCCCAAAGGTGAGGACTGTGAAATTTCCTGCTCATCCACAAAGCAGATGGTAGCAGTTCCAATTTCTATAGAAACAATTTACATGAACCCTGATATGGAGGATCAGTCCTTTGGAATGAAAGGTTAATTACATGTCTTACGCTTGAGTCCTACCTTTTCTAACTATAGTGCTGATTTACTCTCTGCAAATTTGAGTAAAGCCAACTTGCCTGCAGCAGCACTTACCAGGTGTCTCCATTATCTCTGAGAAGTCTAAGAGTCAGACTACAGTTCAGCTAGACCTGGACTATTCTATTTTCTAGTGAAATGTAGCCTTCAAGTTTGAAATACTTGCATTGCGTGAGACAACCTTGGTTGGCAGTGGTACTATATAGGCATGTTTTGCATCAGCAAAGCACTTTGCAGTAAGAATTAAGGAGAGAATGTGATTAAATCTTTTTGAGTATATTTTTTGTCTTAAAAATGGAGAAGAAAAGCATAGTAGGTTTGTGTTCAATTGTATTTACCTAATATGTTAATATAATTCTTTTTTTTTAATTTAATCATACTGCTGGTTCACTGAGGCTTCTGATAAAAGTACAATTGATCAAGTTTTCAGCAATAAGGCTTTGAAAGACCTATGGTAGACTCTCAATGTGCTTTCATGGGATTGGGAGTATGAGGACACAGCTGACCAATCTGACCATTTTTCTTCTGGAAATTTTGAGATTATCCTCTGACTTCAACAGAAATGAAAACAAGTTTCTAAGTTATAAGTTTTGGTAAAACTCATAATCCATCATGGCCTGCTTGTTGGTGATGGTTCCTCTTCTATGGGCTGTAAGATGTTTTTGTCTTTTGCTGCATTTTCACTTACCTGTTGAGATTCCCATCTCAGTTGTGCTGAGAGGAAACTAGTCTTGTGTAAGAACTGCCACTGTTGGCCACCACATTTAACATAGCCTAAATCAGTGCCTTTTTATTGTGTGATGATTCAGCAGTTGCCTCATAATAGCTGAAAAGTCTGTTCAGTGGGAAAAATACTACTTTCAGACAGAGGGCCAGAGAGGAGAGTTTCCCAGGATAAGCTTTTTCCCCACTGATGAGAGAACTCCTTGAATAACCTTATGATCTTGGTGTAAGTCAATACTGTGAGGCTTTGAATTACAGATTCTCAGTAAATCTGTCTTATACTTCTCTGCTCTAAATCAATCCCTGATATTTGTGTGGGTTTTTTTCCACTTAATTCAAGGTTAGCAGGTTTTAAGAGCAAAATGGACTACAGTGAGCCTGTCAATGAGATCAGTTGGTTTTCCTAAATTAATTCATGAATAAATTTGGAATAACAATTTCTTCAAGAAGGGGAAAAAAAAAAAATGGTGTCATGTTATTCTGGCTTAAGGAAACTAAAGATATGTAAAAAATATAAAAAATGAAATATTTAAAAAACTAATCTTTGGTATTTGGACAAACTATTTTTTTTACAGTAATTGTAAAAAATTCCCCATTGGCTTTTGAGAAATGAGTTTCTTTTATTATTGTTCTTTTAAAAAATGAATGTTGAAAACAAGCAGGTTTTGTTTCAAGACTACTTCAAGTGCTACAGCAATACCTCTTGTTCTTTTCCAAACAGCCATTACAATGCAAATAGTAATGTTAATAACTGAATTATGATTTGGGGATAGATAATGAATCTCTGAATTTAATAAGTATTGCATTTCTGCTTGTATTGCATGTGCTGTTCCTTAGATAACTTTTAGTGTTTCAGAAGTTTCTAACAAAAGTATTCATTTCTTTGTAGGGTAGAGAAGGATGTAAAATATCAACTGTCTGTCTTCCTTTCTCTGGCATTATAGCTACTATTCTGAAAGAGACACTAACCTCAGAGTAGTGAAATAATAGGGCTATATGGTGTACACTTCCTTTTTCAGAAAAAAACCCAGGTTCATGAGTGCAGTTAATAAGTAGTGGTGAAAAATATTTCCTAAATATTTTTGACTTTTAACTAGAATTCTGTATCCACCATATTTGCTCCTCACGTCCTACCTCTTCATAATCACTTCGTTAATCTGCGATTTAGTTTGTATGAATGCTGATTAAACACAAGTTTTTATACAGTACTAAGATTTGCATAATCAAAACATGATTTTACCAAGTAAGAATAGTACACAAAGGTCAGCTCACACAATCAGAACTGAATCAATCTGACTTTGATGATCACAGTGCAAGTTCTGAATACTTGAATAGTCCAATACACATTTTGAGAGTTCTCCATAGGTTCAAATTCACAACTTGTAAAATTAATAAAACATAGATGGTTTTGAGACAGGCTCACGATGTTTGTGTATGGCTGTTCCATTCTTAATGTCACCACAATTTATTTAATGATGTGTATTTAAGGAAAGAGATTTACTAATTTTTTTTCCTTTCTTTAGTTGCCATTTTCATATAATGCTGCCTACATCAGAATTGGAGAACCTTGAAAAAATAAGCAGTCATGAGTTTACTGAACCAACTTAAGGGTTCAAAGCAAGCAATACACACAGAATTTTAGGTCAGTTAAGAAATTTGAGGAGGTAAGTAGCAGAATACTTCCTGATAGCTGAGTAAGCAACATGGGTATTTTCCTGTGAGTTTTCTGCTAGAACACCCAACAATTTCTTGTTAGTATTGGATGTTAAAAATGAACACAATAATTAAGCACATTATCTTTCTAATTTACATTTACAATGTCATCTGATGCTGCTTAGTTGTATCATTAATCCTGTGTAATAAAAGCATAACCCATTTTAATCTGAAGAATCTGTTAATTATATTTAAAGTAATATTTTTTCCCTGGGGACTTGTGCATTTCAATAACTGAGAAATCTAGATTCTTAATGGCTACCGGAGCTGGAGGCTCAAAAAGGAGAAGCAGAAAAAGAGTGCTCCACTAATCCTCTAAACTGGGGAGCTAGAAAAAGGTAAGCAAAGTCTGTATTCCTAATAATAGATGAGATTGCTGTCAATGCTAAGAATTTTTCAGATATGTTTGATTCAACTTAGGCCATGGAAAGCTTAGGATATCTTAGACTGTTACAGAGTGCTCTGCATGCAGGATGATGATTTAGGATACTATTCAACCCGGGACCTTGGAGCAGAAAGACACATAGAGTCAGACCACTCTATATTTTAGTACTGTCAATTTACAATACAGTGGAGCAGTGATTATAATCTTGTTAACGTTTTATGCAAGAGGAGACTGAAAACAAATATATCTGCAATGTTAGAAACTGATGTCAAACCTCCAGGGAGTGGCCAAAGTATAAAGAAATATGTAAAACAAAACCACAGTATGATCTGGGGTCTTTCAAACTGTCACTGTCAAAATGATGCTTCATATTTGCGTAAAAGGAAACAGTACTTGAGAGACTGGTGGGTAGTATCTGGTTTCCTCCCAGTTGTAAAAGCTTGTCACCAGAAACAACTGAATACCATAGTGCAAAAGCTTTTCCAAATTCCATTGGAAGAAACAGGAGGAAATGTTTCATTCAGACTCAGCCAGCAGCTATGGTATGTTAAGAAAATAGAGCCATCCAGAAGAATCAAAACAGATGGTTTTGTCATCTCTCGGTACCCCTAGGGTATTTTAGCACCTATACCGTAAAGTGGAGAAGCAGGTAATAAGACCTACAGCTTGGAAACTTGACGATTAAAATAGCTGTAGACAAAGAGAAAATGTTAGTTTGAGACAGCTCACCTTTTATACTGTAGGCAGCTGCTAATGTTCTATGGCATCTTCCAAACTGCAAGGTGATTTTGAGTAGAAAGCAGATTCAGGATTTCAGCTGGTGAGCATTTGATATGGCCTGATCCATTTTCTCCTATTAATGAGACTTAATGTGATTTCATTCTGACCTAGGGTACATATGGGGTTGAAGTATACTATCAGTAGGTCTGGTAAGAGTGTAACTTGTGGTGGAAGTGGGAACTCTTAGATTTCCATGCATTGTGACTGACTGCTGTTATAGGCTAATGTACGTGAGAATACCTCATCAGTTTTCATTGTGTTTGTTAAGGTACAAGACTCTATATCACATTATCTTTAAGATACTTGCTCTCCAGTTGTACACATTTTGCCACTGGGTGTCCTAACATGCTTTTATCCACAATAAAGTTTTGAGTACCCCTCTTCCTCCTCCAACCATCTTTATTAGAGCTCTGTATGACTTTAAGATACTAAGAAAAGGGAAATAAACTTGCACTGGCTAATTGGTATCAATGTGAATCATTTTAGGACTCAGACTGTGTCATTCTCTAATGAGTAGTCCCAGGAAAAAATACAAAAGCTGCAGAATCTGTTAAAAACCATTAATTTATTGAGGAGCATTTGCAGAAAATATTAGTTGCTCATCTGTGAGGGATAACAAGATTTTCATGTATATTTAATTAAACTATAGACTTCCATGTTTGTATAATAGGCTGCTTTGCTTACTTGCTTGGTTGCATATTCTTTTTGCTCTTTTTAATTATTTCTATTTCTTATGCAAGAATCCTCATCACACCTTCTCTTTGCTCTAAGCACTTTGTTGTTTTTCGTAGCTGGATCTTCAGTGACAGCTTTCTTTGCCGTGTTTTTGGTGCATAAAGAACAAAACATACATTTCAGATTCAGTGACTTTCATTTTAGATTAGGAAACTGAAATACAAAGCGAGAACAAATCTAAAATCTTCATGAGAGAGAAAGCAAAGAATCTGTAAGATCTGCAGTTTAAAAACCTCTGTAAAATCTTTCATCTTTAATCCTCTTATAATGCTGTCACTGGCTGACAGGCAGATGGAGAGATTTTTCATTTTATGGCATAGAAAGACAGATTTGTGATTAAGGCATAGATTGGGTTTCAAAGTATTCTAGTGCAGTTTACATTTTTTGATATAAACTTTGTATGGGTGTTGTTCACATTGCCTGTATCTTTCCTTTCCTTTTCTCTAATGATAGCATTCCTCTGCCTATTGTCATAAGCTAAAAAATGCCGTCTTTTGCACTGGAACTGTTAAATTTGCTATAATCTGAATTTTAGGCCTGATAAATTGTTATACAGTAACTCCAGTTCAGGGATGCAATTGTATGTGTGCTTATTGCCTTTGGAATGTCAGACTAAGAGCATATTCAGTGTATATCTCCATACACTGAACTGATACTGAAGAAGGAAAACATACAGCACTTTTCGGAGAAATGTACCAAGGGATGTGTCCATTAGCAGTGTGAAATTTTTGTAGTATGAATTTCAGTGATGTGAGCAGGATGGGGATATGTTCATATTTCAGTGTGTTTCTAACCCTGAACTATGATCACAAATGAATGTTCATCTCTGATGCCACACAGTCAGCAGTGGATATTTCAAGGGCAGCTTCAATAGAATTTGAAATGTATATCAATGTTTTAAAACATTCCTACTGGAAACTACTATTTTTTTTATTCATGTTATCTGACATAAAGGCAGTTTATTTTGGTGCTCATAGTTAAGGTTTTTTGGCTCCGTATCTCATCTGACTTTTGTGTTACTCATCTCTTCATGAAAGCAGGTACTTTTTCAGCTAAAAGTAACACGCCTTGTTTTATTTTAGTCTCATTTTTGTGCATTGGGAAGATACACAAGCACTCACATGGTATTCAGTTTTGTAGATTTACAGGATAAGTGAAGATTTTAGCAGCAGAAAAACTGATCACCAATTTGTGATGGTTCAGCAAACAAAGCACACTTTTTCTGACTTAGGAAACTGCAAGTTGGTTTCTAATTGCACATTTATATTTATTTTTAGAGTTGCATCTCAAGCTGACTTTTCACTTGATATTGTCTATAAAATAGACCCAGCTGGAAAATAATCAACTAAAAGAATGAGAGGGGGGGGAAAGGGAGGAGGAAGAAGAAAGAGACTTGATCAGATGTGGCCATTGCATTTACCACTTCTCCAAAGAGTTGAACCATCAGTAAAGTTCTTGGTAGGAAAAATTGCTTCCTCCCAGCCTGATGCAATTTTTCTGCTTTTTGCTCGCAGATCATGGAAAGCTCTGTGCAGGTATCCAGACTTGCTGCAGGTGCCCTGTCTCCCAGGTTCTTTTGTCATTTTGGTTTAGAAGGTACAGGAACTGAGTTATCATCACACCGTCTAGTCAGTTTACAATCATTTAATCTTTTAATTCTCCTTCAGAAAAAGGATCTTTTAATTCTCCTTCAGAAAAATTCTCCTTCAGAAGTGTGAGTTATCCTCGCGCTGTCCGGTCAGTTTGCAATCATTTAATATTTTAATTCTCCTTCAGAATAAACTATTAGAAATATTGTTTCTTTTTTCATTGCCTACAAATATGCATTTAACTTTTGAAGTGAGCAAACTCAGGGTATGTAAATAACAACATCCAGATCAGGTGTAGAGTATGCATCCTTGGTTTGTATGGTAGCTAAAGGAATTTCTTAAAATGTTGCCTGTAAAAGTCAAGGTACAGTTTGTGTTACTAGCTGAGTGTGATTGCTTAGAGGAGAATTATGAGTTTATCTGTTGTTTCTTGAAACAGAAAAACGTTAATTTTATGTAATGGTATTAGTTAATCATTAGAGAATCATTACGGGGTTATAGAGACTAAACCCTGAGGTTTTCACTGCCTGTGGGTGCATTATTCTGACATGTGAGAACTTACTGGCCTGCTAGCAGCCCAAAATTGAGATCATTAATTTTATCAGTGTAATAGTAAGCTGAATGGAGGTAACTGGATGTGGGCTACAGGTTTTGTTAAGATATGAGGTAAGGGTGCTTTTTGGAAAGAGAAGGGATAATGCAGTGTATCATGTAAGTCATCTCCAATCTGCAAAAAATCTCCAAATGAAATCACTTGAGATGATAGGAGTACTGCTGTCTGGAGGTGACATTCATAGTTTTTCCCTCTTTAATGGGGTTAGGCAGTTTGCAGATAGCTGGAAAATGCAAAGCAATGCTTCACCTCCTCTCAGAACATTCCAGGTAGCATGATATTTCACAAAAAATGTTTGAGTAATATTTCTGAATCTCATAAAACAGAACACCTGCAAAATATGTATTATGTCCACTGCAAAATATGTATTATGATAAAACTGCAGCTTACTAAAGAAGGTGGTATAACCAGATAGTATTTTTAATATTAAGTGGTAGAACAAACACTTTAAAGGTATGAGTGAGGCACACAGTAATGAATATTGCCTTTTTAAGCACCTTGATATTTGGGTTTACATAAGGAAATGTGGCAAAGAGAGAATGTATCACTGAAGTGATAATTTTTATTCTTTTTATAGCTGTCCAGCAATCTGAGAACTTGTAAAGAACCTTGTAACTGTCTCCTACACTACTTCTGTTATGCTAATCTGTGTGTCTGTTGCCATCTATGCATCTCTGCCAGTTTGGGTACAGTCAGCAAAATACCTGAAAGAATGCAATAAGCCACAGCCAGCAGTGGTTCTGTAGTTTTGGGGACCGTATTTGTTAACACATGTTACAATAGCTGTGTGCTGATCTGGTAGATCTCAGCAGAGATTTCTTTGGTACCTCTAAGCTCATATAAATGGGCATGTGGGATTTTAGGCTAATTGCAAAAATTGTCATGCAGGAGGAAATGACTGCATCCTTATCAGTTAAAGGCCACTTTCCCCCAGTTTTCCAACATATGACAATGAAATATCAGTGTTTTCTCTATAAAGCTCTGGAGAAAATGTGAATATAGGAATTCTGAAGTTAACACAGATGAATAAGTGCTAACTTTCCAAGTTACTTGGAACTCTCCAAGTTACATGAGGCTTTTTTAGTGTTCTAACTTCTGGCTTTAAGTTCTGATGGTCTAAACATACTAAAGAACAGGAAACAATGAGATTATTTTGAATAAATCTATATGTCTAAGGAAAGTTTTAGAGAGAGGATTGATATCTCTTTCTGAACAAGATAAAACCAGATTAAAATATAGATCTGCAGAGCTAAGTACAGATGCTAACTTAGCTTTATGTGGGGATGTGTTCATTGATACAACTCTCTAATGGTTCTGATTTTTGAACTGTAATTTATTTCAAATTATGAGAAAAGAGGAAAGTAAACACTTTTAAAGTGTGTTAACTCTTAAAAATGTTTCTAGCGAGGCTTTACATTTATGGGTTCCATATTTCTAGGATACAGTTCTGCTTTATTTTAATTTTCTATCTCATTCTTATTAAGCAAAGGGCTCCTTTTGTATTTTAACTCTTTGAAAAGCTTTTTTTTTCTCATAACTGATGATAATTGCTGAGCATCCTTACAAAACTGGCTGTTGCTATTCAGAATAAAATGCATTCTGTTCTACCATAGCATGAATGATTTTGATTAGCATTTTGATTAGTATTTTGCCTGCTACCTACAAATTAAACAGAGCTTTAAAAGTTAATCTGATTTTTGTTACTAAAATTAAAAAACTCGTATTTTTCCTTTCTGTTTCAAAATGTTCATTGAGCAGATTTTCTAAGCAACATCAGAATGTCAATCCACTTATTGGAACTGTGGCAAATTATTCAGACAGGGTAAAATTAATTGTACTACTACTCTAAATAATTGAGTACTGTTAGGGATCTAGTGTACTTCTCACAGGATTGGTTATGAGTGGTCTTAGTCTACCAAGGTTAGTTCTCTAAATTACTACTTTTTTTAAGTTTCTGAGATTTTTAATAAGAAAAATAAGGAACAGGAGCTAAGCTGCCAATAATTTTCTTCCTTTACCTATAGGAGTTGATTGCAGAGTTTAAATCAAGTATTTCTTTTTTAAAAGTTCCCAAAATACCACTTTTCAGTTCTAGGTATTGTTTTTCCCTCATAAGACAGGGTAAAATAAGGGCATTTTGATAGGGAGTATCTTCTCACATTGTACTCTTTCTTTGCACTGCATATGAATTCAAGTGTACTGAGGGTAGCTCCTTCTGTGCTTGGGTGCCAGGAAGAGTGGGAGGAAAGGTAGGAGGGGCAATATAGAATACTTAGCGTTTAGCTGGCAAAATCCTCAGATAAATTTTTGCGATTAACTCAAATGTGCCTGGGATATGAGCTTCAACCTGTTTACATTTTCAAAGCCCATATGCGCATTTACCACTCAGCATTATAATTATTTCCTCTTTGTAGGTAGGAAAAATAAACTCTGAAGACTATATTATATGTTCACATGATGAGCTTGTATCCATCTCTTCCCCTAGGAAAATTTACCGTAGCATCTTACTTGAGGTTTGAGATGAATTTTTACACTTCTCAGCAAGATCAGTGTTTATCCTTTAATTCACTGTAAAAGGCAAAATCACACAAAAAAAAAAATGGATCAAATGATTCTCAGATTTCAGAGATCTTGAGCAGAACTAACCACTTCAATTTTAATGGGCAAGCATCCTGGATTTTTGTTTGCAGTAGCTCTAAAATACACTATTTCAGAGGAGATGTATGCTACCTTTTACACTTTGGCAATTTTTGGCCCCAACAGGTGCTGTGACTAAAAGGAGCAGCAAGAAGCTAAACAAGAGTGGTGCAGAGTAACTAACAAAAATGTAAGGTGCTTAATTTTAAGTGTCGAAACCTTCATCAGTTTATGAGTAACTATTACTATGTGATAGCACTGAGTTATTAATAAATTCTTCTGTTTATCATTAATGCTGTACCATCATAATCATAGTACGTTTCCCACATTATGCTTTTACGTGTTGCCAGAATTTCTCACTACATTGGTTTAGGAGCACTGGATAAGCAAGAATGCACCAATAGCACTTGAGTAATAAATCAGTAAGGCAATTGGCAGAATATGCTAGTGTAACGCACAGCTGCTCACATAAGTTGGCAGCGCTCTGAATGAAAATCAGTTTTCCATGATCTAAGTTCCTTCATGGGCAAGTGCAAAGGCTCTTGAGAGGGTTTTGCAAGAAAGCTATGATTTTGGTTGAAAGAATTTAATGATTTCTTTTGAGTTTTCTATTCAGTCTTACTTTTAGATGCATCTGGGACTTGGGTTTGTTTCTTTGCATGCAAGTGATAGGGTATGAGGTCAACAACAGCTGGGAGGAAGAACTGCCCTACCTTTGCTTTAAAGTGAATGCTCCAAAGGACAGAAAAGGCTGGCAATGCCTGAAAATGTTATTTTTTTTTAAACAAAGACTGACATACTAGAACAAGATGACTCTTCAAATTGAGAAAGTTCTGATCAGTTATGGCAGATCATGCAGGGCAGTTTGAAACTAATCCTTCTGTGTGAGTTAGGAACTTGCGAGCTCATTTCTTTGACACAGTTTTGCTTTCTACTATACAGATTTTGGATAGATTTGTTATGTGAGCTAATGTTTCCCCATGTAATATTCTCTTGGGAAACCACCTCTTGTGGTGGTTTGGACCTGCTTGGCCAAGTGCTCTATAGGGCCTAGAGGGGAGCAGAATGCATAGACAGTCACACTCCCTGTTGCTCACTCAAGTTGGTAATAAAAATCTAACTTCAGTAAATTTAAATTAATGAATTATTCTAAGAAGTAAGTAATAGAGGTGTAGTTGATATTCTTTGTAGTTTAATACAGAGCTGCTAGATCAGCAGGAAAGCTATCAAAAGCTATCAAATTTGTGTGAATGTTCAGTGAGAACAAAGGAACTGGAAAAAGGAAAATGCCTTTTTGTACCAGAAATCTCATTGTGGCAGTAAATTAAAGAGCATGGATATAAGTAAAACAAGAATGAGAAGCAGAAAAAACCTGTGAAATCTAAATAGATCTGTGATAGAGTTGCTGAAATTGTTGGTCTTGTCTTTCACTTCTAGTCTTCAGGAAAACACTGAAAAGAATTGTGAGAGTCTGTGAATATTCATTGCTTTGCCAATACAAACATGCAGACTTTAAGTTAGGACATGGTAAATTTTATATTGTTTGTTTTGGCTTTTTTCTCCAATAACAAAGGCTGTTTAACAAAGTGTTTCTTTAACAGCAGAATCCCCAGTTATGCCAGATGTTCTCAAGCTGTCTGACTTTCAACCACTTAATAGCCTTGTCTACTGTTTTTCTAAGCATCTTGAAGATATATTAGCTAGATAGATGTCTGTATGTGCTCTTGTCATATTTTAGGGATGAAATGAGGAGTCTTGGTTTGGAGGTTTTTTTCTTCCTGTGGGTAAGTTAACATGTGGCTTCTCACAGCAAAGTGACTGAACCTGTAGTTAGGCTTATAGCATATGCCTGAAAATTCTAAAGAGAATGATGGCTGATTAAACCTCATCAAATATAGATTTCAATATGCCAGTATCAAAAAACATGTGTCTGGTGGAAAGATTGATATGTCTAATGTTTTTCATGCTGGTTGAATTATATCTATATTAATCTTCTCATTTCTTATTTTCCCTTTTATCATTCTGAAAATCAGTGCAAATTTTATGTGAATCCAAATGAGAAAACCTTATAATATTGTGCCTTTATTTTTCTCTACAAGAAAGAGAACCTTGTTTAATATGTTTTTCTGAACTAATTCAACATTGTAGAATGAATTATTCAGTTGGTTTGCTGACTTGTAAGCAAAGCCTTTAGTTTATCTGTTATTCAAGATCTTTTAAAGGTCATGAACCTTTCTTTACATACTCAACAGGTATGTTTTTCATTGTAAATGTTGACTTTAAAAAGAAAACACAGTAATGTGTAAAAGTAATCTTTTCATCTCCAGGACCCTTCTAAATAAGGAGGGAAAGTGCATTGGCTTTTAATTTTTATAAATGTAACAATAGTTCTGTCACAGGCATAATAAACTGATATATCTGCAAAACTTTTCATAAGATTTAACTAAATTCTTTTTGTAGAGGAACTGAAATTTTGTTTGAAGGGCAACATCTTAGAATGTCAATTTTTCCCCTGGGCTGTAATTAAGTTTCATTTAGGTGGGTCCTTCATATTTTAAATTTTCTTCTTGTGGTCGTACTCATTATTAGATTCTGCCTTGGATCACTTAGCTTAAAATAATGGGCTTTATTCTTCCAACTGCAGAAGCCCATGAACAGTCTTCATTTCACTAAATCCTTATCATAGACCTAGCTATTTAACACCCAGATTTTGGGATAAGGCAGATAATTTAAAACTGTATTTTCCCAATTCTTCTTTTTGTTTCCATGTAAAGTAATGCTGTCTCCTAAAATCTGTGCAGTTAAAAATGTTTTCTTCACAGGTTTTCTGATTTCACACATTATTCATATGTTCAAGTATTTTATAAATATTATTTTTCTACCCATGTTTTTAAACTGAAGGGCTTTGGGGTCACTAGATGAAAGAAGCCCAAATATTTGGACTTCTTTTTGTATTTGCCAATATGTGCTGCTGTGCCTGTGTCGTTGAGACTAATATACATAGTATATTTGCATAGTCCATTCAGGTTAGATATATTTATGCAACTGTGGGGAAAATTAGGTAGAAATGAGTGAATTAAAAAAAAAAC
>JAOEHY010010547.1:0-12866 GCA_025447955.1 Psilopsiagon aurifrons | reverse complement strand
GGCTGCATGGAGACTTCATAGCAGCCTTCCAGTATCTGAAGGGGGCCTATAGGGATGCTGGGGAGGGACTCTTCATTGGGGACTATAGTGATGGGACAAGGGGTAACGGGTTCAAACTTAAACAGGGTAAGTTTAGATTGAATATAAGGAGGAAGTTCTTTACTGTCAGGGCGCTGAGGCACTGGAATTGATTGCCCAAGGAAGCTGTGAATGCTCCATCCCTGGCGGTGTTCAGGGCCAGGTTGGACAGAGCCCTGGGTGACATGGTTTAGTGTGAGGTGTCTCTGCCCATGGCAGGGGGGTTGGAACTAGATGATCTTCAGGTCCTTTCAAACCCTAACTTCTCTACGATTCTAGCAAACAATATAAAGTTTCTATTCTTGGACTCAGACCATCAGTTCTTCAGCATTATCTACAGCTATATCTAAGATTTTTCCAGTTAAAATGCAACAAGTGAATACTAATCCTCCCTTGGACAGGGCACTGCACAGTTACATTTTTCTACCTCTCTCTCAAGTTCAAATGGTGATTATATGCACATAACATTTACCAAAGTGAAATTATTTTCATTACAACAGTGAGCAGTAAAATATTGAAAATCTATTGAAGTTTTCAAAGAAAGCTAAAAATACAGGAGCATAACTGGTACAGAATGACCCTGTAGTCAGCTGACCTCAAAATTTTTGTTAACACTGAAAAATATTCTTCAAGTACAAAGTTACAGGTAGTCATTTACTGATCCAAATTTATTTTCAGTTAAGATGTCAATAGCAAATAGCAAGATATTCCCTGAGCAATCAAACATAGAAATGCATGGGAACAGTTGTCAGATACTCAGCACCACAGTACTTCCTGCCAGCTACAACAGTCAGAAATTCTAGGACATCACAGCAACCTAACTGAAACACCCCTCAGAAACAACAAAATGCATACATTCAACTATATATATTCATACACACTCAAACCAACATCGACCTTTCCGTGTTTATACATTATGTGTAGGTTTAGCTCTCAGAGAAGCAAATGAGATTTTTTCTTAGTTAACTTAGTCTTATAATTTAAGAATTGAATAACCTGGGTCTATATCTTGCACCCAAAGTTCTGCTACTGGAAAATATGGTGCACATTTTTGCTGTTTTTCAAGGGCTTATAATGAAAACTGGGAGGGACTGCAATATCATCTGGACTACAAATAAAAGTTGACAAACACAACACAGAAAACTTAGGGAAGTGTTACTTCCAGTTTCATTTTAAACATCTAAATTAAATGCTTTGAATCTCTCCTTCACTTGATTTATCCAACTGGTTACAGATGGAATTTAGGCCCATAAATGAATGAACTGTATTAAGACAGATACTGAAAGTATCATGACTACCCCAAATTTTGAGTGACAATATTCCACACTGAATAGCAATACTGCCAAAAGAACTCAAAGGCTATGGAGGCAAACACTGAATTTTTGTAATTCAAAATGTGGCTATACATTAAAAAAAATAAAAATTTGTGTACTGAACATTAATCTTTATTCAAATTTTCCTGTTACCTTCAAACGCTCGTGCAGCATCTACCAGGTGAGACCAGTCTAGCCCTGTGGCAGTGTCTGGCAGGGGCATCAGGCCAGGATCATTGAATTTGGCTTTATCAGATAAGGACCCATCTGAGAACCAGAATTCATCTAAACAATAAACACAATAATTAGTCTTCCTATAACAATGATGTACAATTAATTTTGAAGCTATTTTAATGAACTGAGAAAAATTTATAAGCAAAGAGAGCTTATCTCATTTCTCTTTTCTCTGTCTTTTCCTATTCAATACTCAATATGGGCAGAACAATATTTAAACTTCATCAGAATAAGATGGGAAGGGTTTCTAAAGGGTTTTTTGGTGCCAGTTTGCACGATGTGCTCTTCACATTTTCATGTGAATGCTGTGCCAGTAGACAGTATCTGTTGTTAAAGCACACCATATTAAACCTGAGCACTGAGCAGAAAAGTTTCTAGATACACAAAATGACATTTTTAAGAAGGCAGTGAAACAACATACAAGATATTTACATGCAGAGTTTTATCCTTAAACTTAAATAGTTCAGTTCCAGAATAATTTCATAATATCACCTGCTTTTCTTTTAATGCACTGGTAAGTTCTTGACTACATCCAAAACTCACTTTCACATTGAAAATATTACCCTATTAGTTTAATATTTGTAGCTACATATTTGAGGATATAAAACTTGTGTGCCAATCTCTAAGCTCCGGAATGAGCTGCAATACATTGTATGCTGTAGATAAAGTATATATTAACTGAAACGTATACACTATAAAGTTAGTTCAAACAGAGTTTTCAGTTAGGCAGCCTTTTAGGAAGGTACCATGAACATGCATGTTAGTAGAGGAGATGCTAATTTTCAGTTATCTTAAACAGTTTTACATTTTCTGTATCTATCCATAGCAATCTTCACTCTGATCAATGCGAACACATTAAAATTAACACTGATGAATGAGCACACACAGGTTCTTCGTACTGAACATAAACCAAATCCACTATTTATAATCACATTTCATCTTAGCCATACTGCTAGTGATACAATATTACTGTTATTACATAGTATATCAAGGAAAAAAAAAATTTTGCTTCAGACATAGTTACTTCTATTAAAGATTGAAACAGTAATTTTTCCTCAAATATTTCAGAATCAAATTTCCATCTAATTATTCCAGTGATTCAACTCTAATAAGGAATACTCCTTTTTTCCCAGGAAAAGACCAAATTAAAAAAAAAAAAAAAAAAAAATAAAAAAAAAGGGGGAAAAAAAGGGAAAAAAAAGGGGGAAAAAAGCATTTATACAAGCAGAAAATATATTATAGTTGAAGAAAACGGCATCTTCTCATTGTCCTGATACCAATAAAAAAGAACACCAAAGTCCATTTGAATAAAAGATTTCTGACCTAAAACATGAAAGCAGTAGCCTGCTACACGCATTCTACTGCATAAAGCAATGACCAGAGCATACTACATGCTTTGCAGAAAGCATTTTTTTTTTTTATTTTTAAGAAGCAAAATCAGGAACATTAAAGTAGATTTGAAATACTTTGTCAAAAATTAGGAGTCCCACACAGTAGAAACAACGCAGGAGGTAGAAATCCTATCTCCTGTGGTATTTACCTTCTTCTACAATTTATATGAAAGATGCGGTATTATTATACTACTATTGGAAGTGGCTTGAAAAACCTATGTAGAAATGTCTTTCTAATACCCACTTTTATATGCAAAAAGTGGATGTTATATGAAATGGAAAAGGTAATATACAAATATATTCTAGCCATACATCTGTACTGAGATTTTATTTTCAGTTCCTTATAAATACACATAAAATCTGAGCTAAGGTTACCTTGGGGTGCAAGTACACTGCAAGCTCAAGATCAGAAGTCTGAACTTTTGTACATGACCTGGGGATTTTAAGAACCTTGTTTATGCAAGTACAAATGTTTTATACGTCCCTGTTGTGGAAAATAGACAGCATGCCTTACTTGAAAGGCTGGCAAGCCAGCTTTTGGTTCTAGACCAGCAGGAAGGCCCTAAGGGACAGCCCTTGCTTTTGTATGATCAGCCTACAGAAGCTGATTATGAAACCTGTCAGGAAGATGCCTGTTCCCAGTGAGATTCTGCTGGCGTTCCAAATTAAAGTGTAGGAGTGATATATTCACCAGTAGTCATCCTTCATTATGCATTGTCTTTCTGAGAGCCTTAGGGTGGATCCTATTCACTCCTGCATAAGGCTTGACAGAGCAACTCAACTGCAGAAAGCCTGCCAGAGTAGAGGTTTGAATACTGATAGCTCTGAAAATGCAAGTGCTCCTGCTGATGGCTGAAATTATAAGCAGAATAACTGAACATGCACGAGTATGCCACCACGGAACAATTAATTTTCATTATTACATTATGTGTCCTTGTGAGGGGGGAGGGGGGGAGGGAGGGTGAGAAGGGAAAGGAAAATAAAAAAGGGAAAAAAATGAAAAAGAAATAAGGAAAAAGAAAAAAAAAAGAAGGCTCTTTAATGATATAGGCCTCTTTGTGCCTCTGAATTTCAGAGAATAACCTTTGTATTTAAGGAATGCTTTGGGTGAGATGAATTATTTCTAGCCTCCTGTATTTGCATTTCTTTCCTGCTCCTCTTGCCTTACCACTGCCTCCACTTTTCTCTGTCTGCCACATCAGCAGCTGCAGGCTGCCTGTTCCTTTTTCATTTGTGCAAAGGTGGCAAGTTATGCTTGAGCAAGCCCATCTCTGTGTGTCCAAGAGGATATGCCTAACCTCATAAGCCACTATCGTCATAGACCACAAGACTGATTCTGAAGCATCAAAAAATTATCCCTTATTTCCTTTGAGAAAACAATTCCAGTGTTACCTTTCAGTTTTAAAGAGTATTTTATTTGCTGTACTCCTTTTGGCACAAAATGATTGATCTTGTGGTTTCTGGTCCTTTCAGTTACATCACTTAGTACACTTAGGAATTTTCTTTATTCTTATTATTGATATATAAAGTATAAAGCATTTTGAAGAGTCCTTATTTTCACCAAAATTATGTGGTCAGTTCAGTTTCCAACAGAGCTCCTGAAACTGACTATCACTAGTCTCATATAGCTCTGTATTCAGAGTAACTAATCATACTGAAAGAAGAAAGATTCACCTGACTTAACCTTTTCTACTTCCAAGACAAGTATCCTGCTTCAGTTGGAACTGTTACTTTTATGAAGAAGCTGTACATCATGAAAAAGTACCTGCTAAGTGCTCCTCACTTACTGTGCTAAAACTAGACATATCATTTAACAAGTAGATTATCTCAAGTGATGCTGCAGTGGAATGAATATATCAAATGATATGCAGATGTAAATCCCAGTGTCTGCTTCCTGTTCTTTCCTGCAATCAGCAGCTGTATACCTATAGTCCTCTTAAACAGCTGCCTGCCAAACCTTTCACTTTTTCAGTATTATCTAGGACTGCCCAAAGTCTCCCTTCAAAGATGCCAGCCTGTTAGTAGAACTTTTATGGTCATATGCTCACATTACTGTTAGAACAATGAAGATGTGATCCAAATAACTACTTTTCCCTTCCCTTTTGTTACTGAAGATAGTGTCATGTTCTGGTATTCACTGTGTGACAGTCTGTAACAAGGAACATATATACTTCTTCAGTTGCGTGAATTACTGAATCAACTGCCTGCATTTGCTTACTGAAAAACTGACTTCCAAATTGTTCACTTTGCATATCATTGATGCACAGTGATGCTCTTCCACCAATATTGCTTTTTATCAATGAGGTTAGTTTTGGATTGAAGCTAACTGTGGTTGTAAGCCAGTTTTAAGATGGACTTTCTTCTAATAACATGGTTACACACATACAGTTGCACTCCTGGCAACCTTCTCCCTAAGGCATATAAAATCTGAGAACTTTCAGAACTTATATCATTGCAAAATAGTCCCTTCCTTACGACCTTCTTCACTGAAAGAATCCTTCACCTTGTCCCTTTCCTCACAGCACAGTACAACATACCAGTGGACCACAGTGCCAAACTACCTCCCTGTGTCTTCCTGGATTTCCAACTTGTGTTAGTACACTAGTTCTGTATCAGTGGTTCCCATTGTTTTAATTCTTTTCCTGCTAGTTCAGCTGCCATGGATTTGCAAGATGGAGATGTATTTGTACCTGCAACTGCGTATGGCATGCTAGAATCACTCGGCATGAGCAGCACTGTCTCAGGGAACTAACTGAGGTAAAATTCCAACTAACTGAGGTCCCCAAGGTAAAATTCCACAGCACTCAGCTACATGAGACCGCCTTTCTAGTTTAAGTTAAAAATAAGATAAAATGAAATGAATCTTTCCACATTAGTGCACTATGTGCAATCAAGAGTACCCAACTGTCAGAGCCTGCATTTCAGACTTTACTGAAAGAAACTCTTTTTTCACTTGACTTCACTTCCCTCAGTGATAAAATAAAAAATCCTATAGCTTCATTTTCTCATCTTCTTCCTATCTTCAACATCACACATAGGTGAAGTTTCTCTGTTTCCATGTTTGCATGGCTGTTTTGTCTGATAACTGATTTCTCAGTAAACTGAAACCCCTCAAGGTTGCCCATTATGCTTTGGTTTTGGTGTTGCCTTGCTTATCTATTAATCACACTCTTTTCCTTGCTAGAGTGGTCTCATGAGACTTGGTGCTGCCACAATATTTCATGTACCCCATGCTGGGTAATAACATGCAAGAACGTATGTATCTTTCTAAAATTAATTCCAGCCAAAACCACACCATTTCCACTGACTTCTGTAAACATTAAACAACAGTAAAATTAAAATGTTTAATGATTACAAACATCTGTATTTTACAAAAAGTCATTACTACAGCAGTTAAGATTCCTGCAAACTCAAGCTAAAATCTCACAACACCACTGCTACAGAAAGTAAATACCTATGCACTGATTATAAAAACCTTCCTAACAAGTGCCAAAGTTAGTTTCTAATATGGAGATACCAATTAACCTTATTTTGAAAATAAAGGTGGGCAAGTCATGATGTATTTATTTTCAGAGTGTAATTGCAGCTAATCAATTAGCAGCCATCATCAAAGATCCTGTATCACTGGCATTGAAAGGCACTTTCATAATACAAAACCAAAGAAGAAAATAGAGGTTGTATATGAAAATTTTATCCCCGTATCAGCTCCATTTTGACTGACTCAATACTAGTTTCATGGTTTTTCCCAGCTATGTGCATAAATAACTTTCTGTATCTAAGAAGCAGCAAGAATGGAAGATAAGCTGTCTAAGACAGAACTAACACACAAACCACTAAAATTTCACTGCTGGAGAAGCAATATAACAGCTTGAATGTGCACTATTAATGGCTTTGTGTCAATCTCCAGAACAAAAGCATGCTGAAGGTTTGATGCCATTGCACATTTGCCTTTACAAGAATGGCTTTAAAAACACAGGTCTAACATAGTAAAAGAAAAAAATACAGTTATGATGCCTGGTTATATGTGACTCCCACATAAGCTACAAAATTTACCGAATTAGTCTCAAATGAAATAAAATGGGTCTCTATTATCTATTAGTAAAAGCAAAGGATTTTTACATAATAAATTTTAAGTAAAGAGTTTCATTCTGATAGAAGAATATTTTTAGAATGGTAAAAGGTACACCAAGCATGCATTCCCATCTGAAGCAGGAATTCAGCCCTTTTTTGCGATACCAGTTTAAAATTAACCAGTCATTAATGAACACAACTTGGCCTCCTAGCTGAGGCCACTAAACTAGAAAAGTGTTCTGTATGTAAGGCTTTCTTCTGAAAGTTAGCAAGTGACTGCTACTTCCTGAAAGACACAATGAATGACAGAGCCCTTTTTATTACTAAGTCATCTGTCCGCATATGTCTACAAAAGTCCTTAACACTTTAACAAATCCATCCACAGCTTCCTAAGTATGGACTTCATAATTTCTCTACTATTCCTTTAAATTGTTCTACTGTTCCTCTACATTGCAGTCAGCTGTGATGCAACATTAAAGTAGGCAATGAAAAGTGTCATTTTTTTTAACTGTCCCATTCCCTCTCCCCAAGATTGGGTGTCCTCTATATAAAACGCCTATATATATGTCCTTACATAAAATAATTGAAAAGTAAAGAGATACAGCATTTTCATGAAAACCATTCAGTTGTATTAAGTAAAAATAAGGTTATGTAGCCTAAATATAGGTATCTAGATGTGTAGATTTGAATTGTGGTATATAAGCATGCATATTTTCCACTCTTTTTTTTTTTTAATTTTTATAACAACAAACTTCAGAGTTTACCACTTCATACTGGAATTATTGCAAGGTAAGCAAATAATAAAGATCTCACTTATGGAGACGTCATAAGTAAAGCGACACCTTCATAAAATCGTTTTAACCTTGCACCCCAGACTACTTCTTTTTCTGACATTAATAACGAAGTGTTATTTGCGAAGGTTTACTAACATCAAAAAAAAAGTATCAGTAAATTCAGTTTTGAAACTGGAAGCAATAATAACAGCTATTGCACATTTCCCTTTAAGATGCTACCAAACAGATCCTCTAAATAGAAGCTGTCCTGTTTAGCTGTTATTTGAATGTACTGGTGAATATTTCAGTAATTTGAAAGTACATAAAAATAAACTAGTCTTAATTAGGTCACCACTAGAAAATACAATGATAACAAGAAGTATCTTCAGACAAATGTTTGTTGCCTGTCACTGGTCTCATGAAAGTATTTTGTGCAGTAAAGTGAATGCTGCCTCCAAGCATAATAAATCTGAACTGATCACTAAGGCAAGCATAAGCACGTATCAATGCTCTTTTACCAGGCTAACTAGAATGATGACCTGACATTCCATAATTTCTTAATATTTGGTGATTTATTTATTACAAATATGCCAAATTCAGCAATGACAGCAACAACCACTTACTTCTCAGATTTCCCATTCCAGGAGTCAGGCTCATTCTGGGAGGCAACGTGCTGTGATATGGTGGAGTAGTGCTGAATAAGATATCATTTGGCAAGGCCTGGTCTAGCATTGAGCTTCGAGAGCTAGCATACGAAGATCCTCTTCGGTTGCTACATATACTCTCATCAGATAAGGTACGATAGAGTGTCCTTCGTGGAGAAAGGTTTCCATAGAATGAAAACTAAACATCAAAATACAAAGATATAAGAACATCTATTACTGGTTAAATAACTCAAGTGATCACATCCCATCATCAGCTCTTGGGAGTATTTTTCTAGGCAGGCACTGAGGAATTCTTGAGCTAATACAGAAGATCAGATTTGTTCCACCATATCAGATCTACTAGGGCCTCAAAAGAGTTACTGAATTGAATTTTCGTACTTCCTCTTGATATTTCATCACCATGAATGAATCAGATACTGTGCAGTTGTATTAACTCTGAATTGTTAAATGAAACCTGCATGGCCTTATGACAGCAATGTTTTCCAGAAATATATATAAGGTTATCAACTCTGTTAACATTTATTCAAGTATATACATAGAACTGTTTGATTTTAATTTGAAATGACTACGCTTTAATGTTAAACATTCTAAACTGATATATCCTGCCATATAATTCACTGGATGATAAAAGTGACTTGAGACACTATATCTCTCCAAATATCATGACATAGCTTTAGGAAACAGGATAACAGAGTTAAGCGAAAACTATTTATGCATGTAAAAAAGTTACTGAAACCACAACCAAAGATGTACAGTAAAAAAAAAGACATTGCTGTACTGTAAAACTGGGCCATTCCACATCATATGTAATTCTTCAGTACTGCAAATCCAGTTATTCTTCACATCTACATAGGTCAGTTATTGCCTTAATTATTTTAACTGGTTTGTCCTGCATATAACAATGTCCTGTCCTGTTTCCTTTCTAATTATGAGTTGCACACTCCTTATACAGAATATATGCTTAAGAGCAGTAGCTTTTTAAAACAGTGAACATAGCATAGAATTAAACATATCTACATTGTTGCATTTCTGACAACTTGCCCACTGACGGATACCTGTACACCAAATACACAGAAATGCTCAATTACATCACAAGGCACAGTCTTTACAAAATAATTAAATACACTTCCTAGTGGTAGTTCAGGAAATCATCTATTTTGAGAATAATACAGGACATACTCAACTGTTAGAATGCTTAACTACATCCCAGAGAAAATTAGGGGAGATATTCAGATTCCAACCTAGGAAAGCATCAAAATACTATATCAGTTCTAGAGATTTGCCTGAAACAGATATGGGCTGTGGGAATAAACATAATCTAAAACTTTTTTTTAACACATACATAAAATGAGCAATAGAACAGGTATAAGCAGTATCCCTAAATGACTGAATAGAGGACACACACAGCGTCCTTAAATGAATGTATTTACGATACTCTTCTATAAGCAGTGATTAAAAAATACCAAAAGACCCTGAGCTTAATTAGAGACTGCATTGGACAGAGGGTTAAAAGCCTTTACTTTGTGAATCAAAGGGTTTCCAGTTCTCTTTCCTGTTATAGTCTCAGCAAGCATCTTAATACAATCTGTGGCTGTTACTCAAGTCTCCTCAACATTATATTGCATCTTCTATTTATAAAGATTGCTCACTAGCCATCCAAACACGTTGAATGTTAACTGCTGGAGCTTTAGAGAGTTTCCCTTCAGAGTGCAATAAAAACTAAACATTACCTAGAGGGCTCATTATTCCCTCGGCTTTGAAGAAGGTAAAACAGAACCAAACCAAAAACGTGATTTGGTTCTATAGAATCATATATAGTCAGAAAACTCCTTTCTGACTTTGCTGTTAAAGGCAACTGACACACCTATACCAAGATTTCTACCTTCTGAATGCACAATCAAAGACTATACTGCCGAGTCCTATGCCTGGGAAGCCCTTGCAAGTCAGGGCAAATGGTCTCTTCTTGCTTACTAATCTTTTATTTGGGTGTTTTGCAAGGGAAAGGGGACAGCAGCAATTTAACTCAGGATGGCACACTTCCACAGACCTTGTTATTTCTTATTTAGGAAGCCAGAAAGACTGGCGGCTCTTGAAATCATCACAAAAAACTAATTATCAATTGAATTATAAAAACCTCTAGGACATTATTCATGAAAATTCAGACATATGTAATGTATACTTAACATCCTGCATGTTAAAAATATATATATGATCTGAATTTTAAATTCAACTCTGCACTTAAGAGGATTCCCATGTGTTACTTTTGTTCAGACATGATGATTATGCTATTTAGCACATTGTACAAACACGGTGGGTTAGGAGAGCACAGAGTTAATAGCAAAGTGTGACAATTATTTCAAGCAATTTAATTGCTTTGTGCTTTATTCCACATTAAGCACAGAATTCAGAATTATTTAATACTTTGGGGAGTAGTGTATTTTAAGTTCTCTATCCACTTTTAAATATTACTGATTGTCTTTATACTATACAGATTAGATGTATACTCTCCACTAGCACTTGCAATTATGCTTTTTGAGCAGTTGGCACTGGTACCCACATAAAATCATATTTCAGACTTCAAACAGAACTGTTGGCACAGGGCAGGGGAAAGCAGGCTACTTTTATTCATGTGCCTTAATATCATATTAGGTGTATAAATTTAGGCATCAAATCCTGAAAATGTTACTTTTAACCTTTCAAATTACAATTAAGTTGCTCAACCTGCACTTGTTTCTGCTCAAGCTAAGCAAATATATATTTAAACAAATACTGTATTTCATACATAATAATCAAACTAGAAGTCATTTCCATATTGTGGGAAATCGTATTTTGAGACTTATGGTCAGAATTTATAACAAAACCATGGAATATACTTTGCTTATACAAAACGATACTGCCTTCTCTATACCAATTTGAGGAACACCAGAAATTGATTTCTAAGTTAACGTTATCTGAGATATACAAAGTTGAAGAAAGTAGCTAACCTTTCTTCTCCCCTCCTCCATAGGAAGGCTGTCTGGCAGCATCAACTTCAAAAAATCTTCTTTGGACAAGACTTGCTGGCTTTCAACAATAGCATTCCTCACAGAAGTTTGGAGTGGACTCGACGCAGATACAGCATCAATATCATCATACACTCTGTTGAGACAATTGATGTTTTAGCAAGAGAAGCAAGAGTGCTCTTGGACTTAAAATACTGCATTCATTTTCTGTCACAAAGTAAAAATTGTTAGAATTATCTCCTGACAGCACACTTTTATTTAGAACATTTTTTTCCACCATTTTCTATTTATGAAGTTGTGGGTCCAAAATAAAATTCTCAGACCACTGAAAAATCAATTTTAGGAATTCTAAAGAACAATTTTAAAAAGCAGAATCTTGTTTTTCCTGCCTTGCCTCTTTCTGTTTTACACACCATATTTTTCTATTGTTAAAGTTGCATTCATATCAACACTTCCAATAGTTCAACACAAAATGTTTTAACTTTTACTTCCTCAACAAACAAGAAAATCAATATTTTATAGTGTGATAATGTATCCAGCATCAAAATCTGGCAAAATTACTATGGTCATCAATGGCAACGTTTAAAGTGTGTAAGTAAGTGTATTGGTAATTGATTGTGCCATTTGCCAAGTGAATCAACAATTTCATAAAGCTCTTTGGATAAATAAAACAGCTGTCTTAACTAGCAGCATATAAAAAAAAGAATCTATTTACAGTCAACAAAAGACTAAATGAATTATTATCCTTCAGCTTCCTTCCAGCAAGAGAGAATGGATTTTAACAGGTTTACTCTGGAAATGCCATAGAAACAACTAGAGATTCCCAAACACACAGAACATACATTCAAAGTCATTACTTACTGCTAAGTGCAGCATAATCAGTGACTCTGTCTTCAGCAGAGAGGAAACAAGCTCTGCTACAGTAAAGTGCAATCTCAGTGAATTATATCCTATAGTGGCACAACATTCAGCAATTGACCTGATTTTCATCATCATTGCTAATTAGAGATGTTAATTTATTTCAACATAATTATCCTCAGAGAGATATTTCTTCTCTGTGATGTATAGAAAGCTTTCCTAGAAAGAAAGAGGTGAAGCAATGCTGTACACCATGGAAAAATCTGAAAATATTTTCTGATATAGGAAGTGTTGCCATATTAAATTAATATTTCTTAAATAGTACTAGCTCTTGAAGATACTAAGTTGCTGTGGTTTCAATTTAAATACCATGATTAATTTTTAAAGATTCCTTTCAAAATAAAGAGATATTTTCATGAGTTGATCAACTTCAAAATGCAAAAACTTGTAGGAATCAATGATTCCACCTTTTAAGTGAAAA
>JAOEHY010010544.1:0-17866 GCA_025447955.1 Psilopsiagon aurifrons | reverse complement strand
CCCGCCCCCGGCGCAGCTTGAGGCCGTTTCCTCTTGTCCTATCTCCTGTGGTGGGAGAAGACCTCCTTTCAGGCAGTTGTAGAGTGTGATAAGGTCTCCCCTGAGCCTCCTTTTCTCCAGTCCTCCAGTTTAGGAGGTGTTGTAAATTTACCTTAACAACTTTCCGATTTCTGTTTTTTAAGCCTTGCTGCTAATATGGGGAACTTTATACAAATACGTTGATAATATTGCAGAAAATAATTACGGCTTTCTTTCTCGTGGGGATGGTTATAGGGGAAGACAGAATGGAACTTAATGAAATGAACTCATATCTTGCACCTGACTGTGCATCAGTTAACTTTGCCAAAGCAGCTTTCAGCTGTTTTGGGTATCCCTTGGGTATGGCTGTTAAAGGGCACAATAAAACAAATGAGATGTTTTCTCTCTAATGGCTTTAAAGGACTAAATTAGAGTTCTAGTTGCATTGCTTTATGATCTGTAATATTCAGTGTTTTACACCTCATTAGTCCAAGATTATACTTGCCAAATTAATAAGAGAGGGAACAGCACAAAAAAAGATGTCATTCCCTGAAATCAACTGATTTTCTCTTGGCGCTGAATTCACATGATGCATTGGTGACCCTGGCACCAAACACAGCTGTTTTCAAATGGCTGGGCTGTATGGCTCTATTACCTGAAACTTTGGATGCTGAAACTGTATCAGTTCAGAAAGGTCTGCCTTCAACTGCTAAAACTTGACAAGTGTTGGAGCTGGCTATTTATGAAGCACTGAGGAAGAAAGGAAGTCTCTTTATGAGTTTCCTCCCATGTAGTGCTGGGATTGGTACTGAAGCTGTCATCTGACTAATCATTGGGGATTGCCTTCAGCAGCTCGTTTTGGTGAGACAAAACTCAAGTTTCTGAATCTTGTGCAGAAGGTCACTCAAAAATTGACTCCCTGGCTGAATGGAGCAGGCTTGAATCTTGCCTGGCTGTTGGCTGTATGCTTGCTTTGCCTCCCTACAGATTTTCTGGCACTTGTCCCCCGAACGAATTCAACTGATTAGTCCAGTTATAACTAAGACTAAGGAGCTGAACCTATCTAACAGGTGAAGGGACAGAGCAAAGAGCTGAAATCCCTGTCTTGAGAGGGTTTCTCTGATTCTTTAATTGTTTCATTATGCCTTGTGAAGCTATACCCTTCCATTCTGTTTTCTGTTCCTGAATGATCTGATTTATCTTTCATCCACCCAGATGAATGCACTGGCACAAAGAAAGTGTGCCATGGGAAGTGGAAATGATCAGGGGTGTAAAGGCAGTACTGTTTTAAAATCCCAGTTGCAATGCTGGTAAAGTTGTTGGATTTTCAGTGGTCTTGGGGGAATTACACTGAGTAATGAGGCTGTCAGAGTGGTTTCCTTTGCCCAGTTATGTCTTGAGGCTGCTTTGTTTTGTGCACATGCATAATTGTGTAAAAAATAGTGTTGCAGAGGTGTTAAATCCTTGCTGCTTGTAGAGTAACTGGGCTGAGATGTACAAAGAGTCTGAGAGATCTTGGTTTGCTTAGTCTTAAGGAGACATGGCAAAGGGGAGAGTTTACTGCTTCAGCGACTACTGCTTTGAAGGCCATGGAGAGCATGGAGCCACGCTTTCCTCAGAGATGCAGAGGGATTGCATGAGAGGCAATAATCACAAGTTGAAATGTGGGAAATTCTGATTAGATATAAGGATAAAAGTGTTTAATGTCATGTTTGCCAAGCATTGAGGCAGGACCCCAGAAAGGCTGTGAAATATCCAGTCTTCGGAGATACTTGGTTCTCTGTAGGATAAGTCCTTGGGCAACCTGCAGTAACTGGACCTGCTTTGCACAGGAGATTGGGTTAGATGACCCCCAGAGGTTCCAACCTGTGTGACTCTGTGATGACCTTAGTTTGAAATTTGAAGATGTGTAAATGTTATTCTAAAGGATTGTGCTTAGTGACATTAACAGCAAAGATGGGATCTCACTCGGTGCTTCTTTTTAGGTTTTGCCTGACAGCCCACTTAAGCTAAAGAAATGGTACCTGAAGTTACCCCTAGTGTTCAGTTCATCTCACTAGGAAATGGCTTTGAGTAGGTGATGGTTATTCCTGTACTCTCCTGTTCTTATATTTCCTTTTTTCCTTACATTTCCATTTTCTTTTATGTTTAATTGGGTGATGAAAAGAGATGGTCTATGTTTTTCGCAGATATACTCCAATCCGTAAACCCGTAAACCAGTGCTCAGGGCAATTAAGTAGGGCTGACTGATGTTACCAAGAGTTAATCTGTAAAGAATGATACAGGAGCTATGAATACATAGTTGATAAATGTTTAATTATATATTATTGTACTCTGAAAGGGATGATATCTTTGAAGTAAACTCTAGTAAAATTATTGTTCAGTGAAATGGCTGTGAGTCTAGTGCTGTTGCAGTTATTGCCAGAATTTAAGCAGACCATTAGTTGGCAATTCAAGCAGTTAAGAATAAATAACTCTTAGAAGTTCTGAATTGCTTCATATTACTTTAAATAGTTGGTTTCAGCTCTCCCTTGGGGCCATACAGGGAAAAAGGAGGGGAATCCCAGAGTCTTTTAGCAAACAAGGATAACAGTTAAGCAGTGATAAATCCAAAGCTCTGTGCTGTAGGATATACAGCTGCAATCCCTTCGTTGTCCTTCTCCATTTGACTCCAAGTTACTGAACTGTTCCTTAGAGCAGACAACGTACAAGTATTATATAGTGATACCTGTCTGTGGTTTATTAGCTAGGTTTGCCTTAGTTAAGTTTGTCTGACCCACATTCTACCACAAACAACTGCAAAACCCCCACCACCATTGAAAATGAAAACATTCTGAAGAAAAAAATCACTCTAACAGTACAAAAATATTGCAATAGAGATAATTAATGCTGCTAAGCTAATAGGTTATTGCCTTTGCTGCAATGGGGATCACCTCATATAAGAAATGAAATGGGGTTTAAAATAACCTTTACTAATCTTGTTCTGAATTTTGAGAAAATGACAAATTACTTGTCCAGTATCTGAAACTGTGTACTTAAACTTGAGTTAAACATGAAGCATTTAAAAATATTTTAAGTTAATAATATTGCATGTATAGAAATTATTTATCAGCGTCTTTATATTGCAATTGATACATAATGTCATTCACTTTTACGAGGACTGTTGGACTGTAACAGTTAATAAAGCTAATATTTTAACACTAAGTATTTTAATAATGTGTTAAACTCTCAATTTCATTGGTAGACAGTCCAAGGAAGCATTTTGGTTTTCTATTTACCAAACTCTGTTTTTTGTATCTTTTGGATTTTGTGTTACTGTTGTGATGTTGCTTGTAAAAGTGTTTAGAGGATTCAAAGAGCAAAGCTTAACATGCAAGTTTCATTATTGATACACATTAAAGTTTTAAGATCCAGCAGGAAATACTATGTATTTTTAGGATTATAATCTTTGTTAGTCTGCTTGGTCATAAATTATAAATGTCTCCTGAAATATTGATTAATTCCATTAGAATCAGAAGGCCTTTTGAGTATTGGGCTACAGGTCGATACCATCACTACATTAGCTTAAAGTGAATATCAGTGTCATTCACAAAGCTCAAATTCAATCTTGATGCATATATGACTTGTTAGGAGAAAGACACTGGGTAGAGATATTATGTGGTGCAGAAAACCTTCGCAGTGGGCTTTATTTGGAGTATTTATTTGAAGGCTGTGTTTTCAATAGCTTAACTTTTTACTTAGGCTAATTGCTGTCAGTGTTATAAAACCGAACTGTACAGGTGCCAAACAAATTGTTGGTACAGAAAGAAACGTGATCGAATGCTTTCTGTTCTGTGGTATTTGATGTGGAAGGAGTAAGTGCCGTTATTGTAGGCAATTTCAAGAGGTGCACTTATCCCTTAAATGCATAAAACAGTACGAGGAGCCTGCACTTAAAAAGGATCTCAAAATTCGTTTTATCTAGCTTTATCAGATTAGTTTATTGTTGTCAATCATGTAATTATTAAAATAGCTTAATATCTCATGCCAAGTCGCATAAAAGTTAATATCTTTTTTTTTGACAGTTAATGACATGTGAAGAAACATTTTTTTCCCCTAGAAAACCTGTTTAATAGTGTCTCATGCTTAGTTAATTTAGGATGCTAAGCCCCCACTTTTCCATTGTGAAAGAAGACTGCAGAGTTTTCAGCCTTTGCATGTAATCCCTTAAATACTAAAAAAATTGCTAGCTGCTTGAAGAACAGTTGTTGATTCTGCAAGTACATAAAGGAACAGAATTCCTTTCATCTTCTTTACTAAGGGTTTATTGAGGAGGCACAGTATCTTGAGAACTGAACATTTTTAGAGGTAGCTGGTTTGGAGAGACTTAATAGAGCATTGAGGAAGCCTGGGATGAATGGTATAAACTAAATGCGTATAAAAGAATGTCTAGTTCTGCTACAGGTAGGTTATATCACAGGTTTTTGTGCCTGTGATGTATTACTGAGAAGTTTCCTGCTACAAGGTTATGTTACTGATGCTTGATGATGAAAGTTATGTTCAGAAGTTATAAGATAGTCTTTTATCTAAGTTGAATTAACAAATAATTTAAAGTTCAAGGGAGATATTTTTTTAAATTTGTTTTCTGACAAATTTCAGATCCCATTTGATCAGGTATTTTATAAACTAAATTAGAATAAATTTCTGTGATAAATCAGGTTAAAATTGGGATATATTGTATAGTTTGCTAAAAAAAAAATATTATTTCATGGCCAGTTGTAGACTGGACTGATAGATTGAAAGAATCAGTGACAAGGTTTTGCACAAACAGTCCCGCACGAAGTTGTGAACAGATTTTAAAAGCATTATTTATTGTCGTATACTTAAAAATTGAGTCATTTTTGCACCTGTGTATTTTGTACTTTAAATTTCATTTAAAGAATACTGCACAACTTGCAGCTATAAGGGATGAGACTGCAGGTATAGTTGGTGAGTTCAGGATTTTACAGCTGGAGTTGATTGAGATCTTCATGTTGAACTAACAGTTCTAGGTATGGGAAGCTTGAGCACCTGTGGAGCAGCCCTAGGGACAGTCACATACAGAGGGAAAGCTTGCTTTGATCGACTGTTATGTGTATTTAAATTCTTCATCTTGGAAGCATGTATGATCTTATCTCTAGAAGGTTATTGCTTCATTTTATTTGCCTTTAGAGTTTTATTTCTTTGGCACTGCTTGATGTTAGACTTCTTTTCAGCGTCCTGCAGGTATGTACAATTGTAAAGAATAGCACAAATAGCCAAGAGCTAGAGCCTACATGCAAATATTTGACAACTGAATACTTATATTTACGTGAAACATAGTTTAGATGCAAATACTTATAAATCAAAACTCTTTGAAGATGCAGTTGACTGTGCTCTCAATTATTTACAGCTGGGAAGGTCTGCTAGCATTAACTTACATTCTCTAATTCATTCAGGAATTACATTCTTGAATTGAATTCATACAGGTGTTTAGCATCTGTGGTTATTGTTATGTGTTATAATTTAGCTTGTTGTCAATGAAAAATGCTTTCCAATGAATTCTGCAAGAACTCACATGTTTTTTAATGAATACATTTCACAAACTCTAAATATAATTTCCGGACATAAGGTAGAGAAGGAAAAAAAAGCCTATGTTTATTACTTGCCTTGTTTCAGTAACACTACTTCTACCTATTTTTGTTTGATGTGGGAAATGATGTGTTCCAGCCTGGTACTTTGTAACGACCTTTGGTTTTCATGGGTTTCCTTCTGATACACTTTGGGTAGAAGTAGAGAGGGATGTTTATGCAGATGCAGAGAAGGAAAATTGAGTATCAGATTTAAATTTGATGTGCTGAGCATAACGCCTGTGCCCTGAAGTGCTTCTAAAGCTTTCTTAAAGCATGAAGAGATGAAATGAGGTAGATCGAAAACAATGTGAGAGATGGCAATGGTACTTGCTGTCCATAGTTATGTAATTATCCCTTTAACTCTTCTCAGTTTGCAACAGAATGCTTTCACTTAATAGCCCTGTCTCAGATTTTGATAAAGTTGTTCAGAGAAGATTGGCCCGACCCAGTGGTCTAATAAAACAGTTTTAAAAGATCATCTCCCTTAAAGTTGTTTGGCTGTCTCATTGTACCTCCTGCTGGAAGAATTGCTTTATGGGGCAGTGTTAAAAGAAAAAGGTGAATGGCAAAATCCCTACTTCTTGTCTTTTTTGGGGAGCTGCTACTGGGCCTTGGGAGAAGAAATTTTTGTAGGGAAACATAACTAAGTCAAACTTGAGATCATTCAACTTCCTTGCCCCAGATGTCTTCTGGGATCTCTTTCCCAGAATTCCTTTAGCAAACAGTCGGTTATTGTCTAAAAGAACGCTCTTTTAAAAGGGTGTTTCAACTCTAAACCAGTTTCAGCTGTGAATGGAATCAGGAATACAGAGTTTGTTTTACGGCTTTATAGGCACAAGGGCTTCCTTCCGCATTTGTTTCTTGCATAATCGAGAGGGAGCCAGACTTGCATCTCCTTTTCTGTCTTTGTAGAAAGAAATCTTTCCTGGAAGCGAGGTGGGCAGGACACAGTATTATGCAGCACAAAAACCTCACTTAAGGCTCTTCTCAATAAATTTCAGGAAAACCAGGAAGGCCTGCAATTTCATTTAAAATGTACTTAGAGAAAAAGCCAGAACAATCATGTGTAAATGTCTGGGTGGAGTGGTTACTCAAGATGGTGACTTTTTAATTGCTGGCTGTTATCCAGGTGGAGTTAGCTCTTAAACTTCCTTTTGTTTAATTAATTTAATTGTAGCAAGTGCTTTATTCTGCCCGGTACAGTGCCCGACTCCCTAATTATTTTCCACACTCTACATTTTTTGTCCAAAAGAGAGGTGTAAAGTATTTATTATTATTACCAGAATGCAAATAGATTTTTTTTCTTAAGAGTTTTAATATTTTCTAATTTAACACTGAAGACTGAAACAGTAAAGGCAAATCAGAACAATATTTATGGTGTATGCACTTGTGCTTGGGCCTTTTCTGTCTGTTGCAGTATGTGAATTGGATGAAGAAGCCATGCTCTTGCAGTAAGGTTGAATTTAAGCAGGTTTGCTCCCATGGCAGGGGCTCTTCTCTTTCTCAGACATCCAGATGAAGCTGCTTGTATCAGCTCTCTGCAGTACGTAAAGGGAGTCTGTGTCTCAGGAAGTGCATCTGTCTCTCTTGCACTTAACTGCTCAGTGCCTGTGATATGAATTAGACTCAAGATGTGTGGAAGTGTGTGCCCACACGTGTATAGGTCAAGGTAGAACTGGGATGGAAAGGTTTTAAAATTGACACAATAGAAAAGGTCACTACTGAATATTATTTGGAAATACTGTTTGTGCAGGGTTCAAAGCAATCTGATGATCTTTGATAACATCCTACAGAACTGGGATATATTGTCTTATATACTGACTTGTCACTAACTCACATGTGAATTTCCTGAAGCTTGGGTGATTGTTCTTCAAAATATGACAGTCGTTGAGTGGCTTTCTTGTTTAAAGAAGTGCACAGTAATTTCTTAAGTTAATTATAGCTACCTGTATTGATGGTTATTTAAAATGACAACTCATCAAACCTGCTCTTAGTGATAGGATTTTAATACATGCCTGCAGGATCAGCCTTCAGCCATTCAATGGTTCTGCTCTTACAAATGCACAAAGTTTTCTATGGTACTCTGATGAGGTTAGAGCCTGGGACAAAACAAGTCCCTTGTATTCCAATGTTTAGCTAGAAACTTACATTTAAACAGAACTCAGATGTTTAGAAGAGTTTCTTGAATAAATAGACTAGGAGTTTAATGAGAGTAAACAAATTTGGGATTAGGTCTACTAAGAACATTTTTCATCAGTGCCTCAGTGGGAAGAGTGATGTTTGCTGATATTCTTTAGATTTCCCTGGCCTGTAATCCTGTTGATTACCAGCCTGCACGGCAACAAAATGTGTTTTGTTGCGTGCAATCTTAAGAGATAAAGCTAAAGACAGTGTAGCTATAAAAGTGGGTGGAGTGGAATGGGAAGCGCAGAGGGAGGTGATGTCAAAAATAAGTTAATTGAAGGTATGAGTTCCACTAGATATGCATGGTATTTTCTCTAAAGTTAATTGAAAGACTGTATCAGTGTTGCTTCTGTAGGTCTGCTCTCTGTCAGTATGGAGACTGTAATCTCTGTGGTGTTCCAGGCCTCTGACTCACAAAAGTCATGCGAGGAGGCTGAGGCTGTCATCTTGCTCTCCTCTCCTCTCTATCGCAGCTCATTTGCAAGGTTACCTAGATCCAGTTCAGCCAAGATGAAATGGAGAAGACAAAGATTTCTTTGTAAATAAGTCTCCCCAAGGAAATGCTGTTTTCATGCTTATCTTGTTGAAGCTTGCTTGATTGATTTTGTTTGATCAATATCTTTTGAAATCTAATGGAGATTTTTTTTTTTGTGTGTGTGTGTTCTTTTTAGATCGGGGCATATGATCAACAAATATGGGAAAAATCAGTAGAGCAAAGAGAAATAAAGGTAATAGTATTACAGCATTTCAACGGTTATTTTTGGCTAGTTATCAGCAGTGCTGTCTGGTTGTGTACGCTGGTGCAGTTTACAATATATGTAGTATTTAATACTGGTAATGTAAAACCAGATTTCTGGAGGGTAAGAACTGGCATACTGTGCTCTGTTTATTTTACATAATTAATAACTCTGCAGCACTGAATGTGCTGTATCTTTCTGTATTTTTTCTATACATATTTTCTTTTCAGTTATCTTAAGCCAGGGCTTAGTTGTTTTAGTATGTCTGTGTTTCACTTTTCCTTGTGATGAATTCTAACATCAGTTATCTGAGCTCTCTTTACTTTCAGTTAGTTACCTTATACCTGCAGTTTACTTTTCCTCCTTTATGACGCTGTCATTGTTTTGTACAGTTTATTAGACTGGTAAGTACCTCAGGCTTTGTTTCTCTGAACAAGCAATTTAACAGTGTTCTTTGCGTTTTGGTTTAACTAACAGTGCCATCAGTGTCTGCCACATTGCTAAACTGTTTTGGAAAAAAGAAATCAATCAAAAATGTAATAGTTTTATGGATTGTATATTATGTCATACTTCACGGTGTTAAAGTTAATTCAGTTAACATTTTCTTGCAATTAACCTTTTTTCTGCAAATATTGCGCACAAGAAGTATGGTATTACTGCATGGGTTTCAATGCATTGAATTAGAATTGAAATCACAGAATGGTTTTGGTTGGAAGGGGCCTTAAAGCTCATCCAGTTCCAGCCTCCCTGCCATGAGCAGGGACACCTTCCGCTAGACCGCGTTGCTCCAAGGCTCTGTCTAACCTGGCTTTGAACATTGCCAGGGATGGAGCAGCCACAGCTTCTCCGGGCACTCTGTGCTAGCACCTCAGCACCCTTATAGTAAAGGATATCTTCCTAATACCTAATCTAAGCATGCCCTCCTTCAGTTTGAAGCCATTCCCCCTTGGAGTCTCACTACATGCACTTATAAAAAGCACCTCTCCAGCATTCTTGTTGGCCCCTTTGAGCACTGGGAGCTGCTCTGAGGTCTCCCCATAGCCTTCTCTTCTCCAGGCTGAACAAGCCCAGCTCTCTGTCTGTCTCCATAGCAGAGGTGTTCCAGCCATTGGAGCATTTTTGTGTCCCTCCTCTGGACTTGTCCCAACAGGTTCACATCTCTGTTGTGTTGGGGGCCCCAGAGCTGAATGCAGTAGTGCAGATGGGGTCTCATGAGAGCAGAATAGAGAGGGAGAATCGCCTCCCTCAACCTGCTGGAAGCTTATGACAGGAGTTCTTGTAACTACTGCATGGTAGAGCATTATTTAATTAATGTACTGGAAATAACGCCTTGTACTAATTCAAAATGCATTTCATTTGGCTCAGGAGCCCAATAACTAACAAATTAATGCCTGTGTCTATACTGGTATGTGTTGATTGAGTTTAATATAATAATGGTAATACTCACACTACTAAATTCAAGTGCTGAGCATTAGCACTTTAATCTCAAAGCTACTAAGTGCTGTTTATAAATGAACCTTACTAAAAATCTGAACTATTTTTAGCAGAAAAGCTGTTTCTGATACTATAAATTTACAGTTTAGTTAGAAGTGTAACATTGTGACAAGATTAATTTTAAAATCTGTGCAAAAAAATTTTACAATAATAGCAACTATGGTTAAGCATTTTTATTTAAACTTCATTTTCGCTATTAGCTGAAATGTGTTTGGTGCTGAATAGAGATTGTACGAACTAGCTGGATGAGCCCAAAGGATATAAAGCAGTATGAATATTTGTTTAAACTACATTTGAAGCACTTCTGTTTTCTACATATATTACAGATATTTGTGTTGCAGAGGGTAGAGGAATTACACCAGAGTAAATGGAATTCTCTTACTATGTGTGGCAAAAATTAGAAGAACCAATTCAGCGTAGTCCATGGATGTGAAAGCGTTTGAAATTTGGCCAATGGAATGTTTAAAGGATGTGTCACCACTTCTTTTCCTGTAAAAGATGCATCAAGTTATACTGTTGGCTTACTTTTTTGCAGAATTCTTTAAAATGAAAATGTAACTTTAGCCACAGTGATAAAATTTTCCTATGATTGTGCATGTGTTTCCAGTGGGTTATTTCTTCTAAGAGGCACATGGATCTTTATTTAGACAGTGATGAAAACACTTGTGGCCCATAAGCAGTAACACATTTGGAAGTCATTGCATCATTCAGCATTTTATTTTTAAGATTTTAAATCTTTTAATGAAATAGTTTGGATCATGCAAGATTTCACAAGAATCTCTAGACGGTTCTAGAATTATAGTAATTTCCAATTTAATTATGGGCTTGCTTTCTCATTCCACATAAAATTACTGTGATTTTAAGACTACAGTTCTGTAAAAGTCTTGCATGTCAAGCTCTTTGCAGTGCTTAACTCTACATGCAACTGGGTTTTTCTATTTGTCCTCCTCAGAGCACATTTTGTCCTGTCCATGTTTCAGTTCTATGTGTTAATTTTGTTTTGTTTCAAGCAAACTCTCATTTTTATTAACAGACACATCAGGTAGTGGCTCTATATCTGGTTCATCGTGAACAGTTTGGGGTTTTTTCTTCCAGTTATTATTTCAGCATGAAAAGTGAATCCAGTTAAATTTCTATGCAAGAAATACTGAGCTGCACCCTGTCTGAAACATTTGCTTGATATAGTTCTTATGGAGGTTAACATTTCAGATTCACTGATACTTCTCTCATCCATAATAATTTAAATTTTATGCTTTCATCTGAATTTAATGTTTGCTTTTAAGCAATAAATGTTTTTACACATGGATGAAATATGACAGTGATGGAAATCTGCAGTTCCCTCGATTTAACTGCTTTTTGAATGAAAACAGCTAAGCCATTTCCACTGTAGTTCTATTTGTACCCAAAATATTTTTTCAGATATTAGATGTTGCTCTGTATGAATTGCGCTCTGTGCAGTCGTTGTTGGCTTATGTGACCAAGAGCCTAATCTGAAGGGATTGGAATAAACTCACATTTTTCTAAAGCTTCAGGGTACAGCATCATATTTTGGCATTTAAAACAAGTGTAAAAGTTTTGCAAGGTATTTTGGCTCTTCAGTGAAGAAAGATGCTGTTTCTAAAGGAGAAAATAAGCTGCTTTTTCTCCCTCCTGTTTTCTTGTTGTGTGGTGGGGTGGGGTTTTTTTTCTTCCTTTTAACAGGTTAATCTGTATTCACTAGTAAGAAAAAAAATCAATACTTTTCTAGAATTTGGATTTCTGACAGTGGAACTTGCTCTTGCGTTATGACATGATTTTCTATCTAGGTTTGGAATGAAGGAGTTGCAATGTAAGCGCTTTGTGGAGCTTAATTAGACGTCTAAGGAGAAAAGAGATTTGGGAAAGTGATTTGTTGTTAAAAGTTCTGAAAACCTAATAGAAGCATATTACTAATTCTTGCAAGTGTGTGCCTATGTTGTCTGCATAATCCCAAACCATGGGAGATGAATGCTCAGTGCTTAACTGTTTGAAAAATTCCCTAATGGGTCAGTAATTGCTTGGGTTTTGTTCAGATTGAAAAGTGTGTAAAAGGCATTTATTGTGCCTTGTTCCTTAGAATGTTTATTTTATTGAACTTTAAATCAGTGAAGTTGACAGATTTGTCAGAACTTTCAATAGCACTATAGGCTAAATACAATTACTGACCACACAGATGCTTTTTCTTTCGTAATGTCTGTCATCTGCAGGAATGTATTTTGATCGTATTTGCCTATTGCAGGGTTTGAGAAACAAACCAAAGAAAACAGGACACGTGAAACCAGACCTCATAGATGTTGATCTTGTAAGAGGTAGGTCCTGAGCTAGAAAAAGCTGAATTTCTGAGCGTAAAAATAGATGCCATGCTGTGTCTTACGACAAGAATGTATCACTAAGCTTTCATAAAACAAACCTAAACAACCTCTCACCCCATCCCATTAAAAACCCCTACAACAAACCCAAGAAGATGGTTATGAAATATCATTAAAAGGTGACCTTTAGATTAAACTGAAGGCTTAAAAACTTGATCTAAATTTTGTTGTATAGATTTAGGAAAAGAGGAACACATGGATGGTCATGGATCAAAGTTTTGGAGTTATTAGTTCAGAAATCTCCCACTGCGTAGTGTTCAGATTTCTTCCTCATCTTGTGGCATCTAGAGGAAAGGCTATGTTGAAATTTCTGGAGAGAAAAAAATCATGTAGGCCTTAAATATTTCATGTCTGTTTTGAATAGCAAAACAGAAACAGAAGGTCAGACACTATGAGACTTTTCAAAAAGCCTTTAGTCTCCATTTATTTTTGTCTTTATATAATTTCCCTTATGCCTCATGAAGGCTGAGAAAAACAAGATTAACATTATTTTCCACGAGCCCAGCAGCCAGCAGAGTCTCCTGTATCCATTCCATGTTGTGCTCTTTGAATTCAGTCTCTTAACCAAAGCACACTGCTTTGCTCTTGCCCTTTGAGATACATAGGCACCCTCACAGCCAGAGCTTGCCTTTAGTGACCTGATCGTGCCCTTGCTCTCAGGCTGCTTTACCCCTTCACCATTGAGCCTGGCTTAACCTCCCCTAGCACTATCACGCTCGCTCAGGTTGCTGGCACCACACACAAATGGCTCCTCGATTCCTGTTGTCAAGTCTGACTCCAGTGCTGGCACTCGACCCTCAGTGCTGTGCAGAGAACATACTGCCCCTGCCCCTGGAGAGAGTTAAAAGAATTTAATAAGAAGATAGTACAAACTGAGCTGATCAGGCACATGGCACAGCCAGACAAGCAGTAACCTAAGCAGCAGCTGTTAATGCTTGGCCAGTCCTTTGCATCTCATTGCTCATCAGTTTCCCTACGCTTGTTCCTCCCCAAATAACCTAAGCCTCTCCTTTGTCCCTTCTTTGGATCTTCCCTAAAAATCCCATAGTAAGTTCTGTGCAATCTGAGCTTCTTTTCCCTGTAGCCCGTAATCATAGAATCACAGAATGGTTTGTGTTGGAAGGGACCTTAAAGCTCATCCAGTTCCAGCCCCCCTGCCATGAGCAGGGACACCTTCCACTTGACTGCGTTGCTCCAAGGCTCTGTCTAACCTGACTTTGAACATTGCCAGGGATGGAGCAGTCACAGCTTTTCCAGGCACCCTGTGCTAGCACCTCAGCACCCTTATAGTAAAGGATATCTTCCTAATACCTAATCTAAGCATGCCCTCCTTCAGTTTGAAGCCATTCCCCCTTGGAGTCTCACTACATGCCCTTGTAAAAAGCTTTCTTGTCAGCCCTTTTAGGTACTGGGAGCTGCTCTAAGGTCTCGATGGAACCTTCTCTTCGTTAAGGCTGAGCAAGCCCAGCTCTCTCAGTCTGTCTCCATAGCAGAGGTGTTCCAGCCATTGGAGCATTTTTGTGTCCCTCCTCTGGACTTGTCCCAACAGGTCCGCATCTCTGTTGTGTTGGGGGCCCGAGAGCTGAATGCAGTAGTGCAGATGGGGTCTCATGAGAGCAGAATAGAGAGGGAGAATCACCTCCCTCAACCTGCTGGAAGCTTATGACAGGAGTTCTTGTAACTACTGTATAGTAGAGCATTATTCAGTTAATGTATTGTAAATAATGCCTTGTACTTACTCAAAATGCATTTCATTTGGCTTTGGAGCCCAATAACTAACTAACTAACTGTGTCTATGTTGGTATGTGTTGACTGAGTTTAGTATAATAATGGTACCAATCAGACTGCTAAATTCAAGTATTGTGCATTCCTCTGAAAGGCGATCTGAAGAGCTGCTTTCCATGGCTCATGTTTAGGGACAGCAGAGCTGATAGCTCTCCTGGGACAGCTCTGGGACAGTCTTGTCAAGGTGCTCCTCCTATGATTTGGATTCCTGACTGCCCTTGTACTTCTGTCCTGCTCTGGGCTTGGGGAGATGACCCTTCAGTGCTGGGCTGATGGCTTCATTGATGGGTCTCTTCTACTGCCATTGTCTCTTTGAGGTCCCCTGAGGGTGAGCAGGCCAGCTTTTGTCACATCGCCTAACAATATAACTTTAGAAATGGGAATGTGAGAGAAAGAAACAAAATCAAATAACTTCTGAACTTAAAAAAAACCAGAACTGGCAACTAATTGAGTTTGTAGGAATTCAGGAACAGCAGTGCACCACTTCAGTATAGTGATATGCATGAATAGCATTTAAAGGACTGCTTTGTGTGGATGTCTAAGTTGGTATTAAAGTAGTTCCAGTACTGGCAGTGTTTCATCTGTGCCAGCACAGAACTCACTGGTGCCAGTTCTACTTGTAAACAAGGTGGAGATGGCATAGCAGCGTGCACGGGTTGCTCTTTCCAAGCAGTAACCTTGGCGTAAGTTAAGTCACACTCCCATTAGTAAATGTTACGCAGTTTTCTAGCTGCCAGAGAAGTGGGAATAGAGAGGGAAAAAAAGAAGTGGAGGGATATGAGAGAGAAAGGACATTTGAATGAGTAAAATGAAAAATGGTGTAGAAAGAGAGGCTTCCCTGCTCCTGGGGCTGGTTCTCCTCTGTACTTCTCAACCATATTCCATTTTGCTGAATGGCGCGGCTGGAGCAATTTACAGATGTCGATGTTTTAGATCCAGGAAAGGGCTCTGCTGTGTTTGCATGACCATGTGGAATTTTCGTGTGACTTCCTTTTGCTTCATAAAGTTTCTGATACCTCAGTGAAGCAAAAATTTTTTTTTAATAATCTAATTTTAAATAATTTTTGCATAGTAAGAAATGTTTTGTTATTCACACATTCCAAAATCTGGATATTTGTGGAAGTTCCTGATAATGGCAGTCAAGAAGGCACTGACAATTTACACAAATTTTCATTGAGGAGATGGTGAAATGGTAGAAGTGTATGATATTTATTAAAATAATTATGTTTAATAGTTACTCCTTTAAATAACTCTTAACTGCTCCTCTACTGAACAATTAATGTTATTAGCCATAACAATGAGATATATCAAAATCTGTTTTCTTTTTTTTAAAGGATCTGCTTTTGCTAAAGCAAAACCTGAAAGTCCTTGGACGTCTCTGACCCGCAAAGGAATCGTGAGAGTTGTTTTCTTTCCATTCTTCTACAGGTGGTGGCTACAAGTGACATCAAGGGTCATCTTCTTCTGGCTGCTTGTTCTTTACCTTCTTCAAGGTAGAGTTGGATTACAGGATCAGCTTCAACTGAATGCCTTATTTTAACCATGTGGAAGCTCCCGTGTGTTACTTGGTTAACTTCATGCCGTTAAGGTTCATTCCAGTATTTTCAGAAAATGCTGTAATGACACAGTCCCAAATATGTGTCTTTTGGTTAACATTCCCTTTGCATATATAAAGGTGGCATACAGAAAACTTAAGGGTTTCCTCACAGGCTTTCTTAAATCATTTAGCACACTTAGGTTTCTAGAACTATCTAAGTTAAGTTCAGGACTGATCAATGTCAAGGAACCTTTGGCTTAGGCAGTGTATTTTGTCTTGAGCTTTTGGTCTTTCTAGCACTTGTACTGATCAAGGAGCAAGCAAGACCAAACCTGCCAAGGTGCATGCAGCTTCAGCAGCCTGGTGGGGTGATCTGTTTGACCAGTTTTCAGTCATCCTTCCAGGTGTTATTTTGTCACATCAGAGGCAGTGAACTCCTAGCTTATACTTTTCTCGTACCTTAGACATACTTCTGAATGACTGGTAAATGGGAGGCTTATTGTCCTATGTGCTTCTGCTAGGTTTTTCCATTGCAATGGTGAGACTGTGCATCTTAATTTTGTATTTCCTAGATTATAGAAGGAACTCTGAGCGATTGTTAACAAACCGAAAGCAATTTGCAGATTTTGGGGATGCTCAATCTTGAGTTCTAGTAATCTGAAAGTGTGCTTCTTCTACTTACAAGCAGTATATAAGAGGAAAGTAAGAAAGGGAAGAATGTAATGTAGTGAGTCAGTATCTAACAGTGTGGCAGTCTCAAGAGTAGTAAGTGTATCAGAAGTGTGTACAACAAATGGAACAGAAAGCTGGGAGCAGTTTAATACCCTGGGAAGCTAAATGACTGATAAATTTTCCACTGAAATCCAATTAAAATACAGTATTACTTTTTCAGTTTTGCCATCTGTCCTTGCAGTTGTGAATCACTGGATCATTTGGAAATTGGATTTAAAATATGAAATGCAGTTAAAAAAAAGATGTCAGTGCTTCTCATATGGTGATGTTAGGAGCTATAAAATGAATTTCCCAGTGCCAGTGCCCCAAAACATGGAATATTGACAAATATTCCTGTGGTCTTCTATCAGAACTTCTCCTTATTCTCATTTCCAGACAGGTGTTTTGGAAGTATTGTTGCGTGTATTAGCATTTGTGTATACTGTGGTAAGTGATCCCATAGTGTTAATTTTAATCTCATTTGTAGTAATATAGGTAGTAAAATAATATATGTTATAGTTTGTTACCATCTTCATAGGTGGTTTATTCTGAGAAACACCATTATAGTAACTATTTATGTATTTATGTTCCTGTCCTTATATTTATTTAAAAAATATACCCACACTCAATCTGCGGAGCCTTCATAAGACTCCAAAAGCAGCAAAATAGTAACTCAATACAGATTCTCAGTGCAGGCAACTTTTTTAGGATATTAATTCAAAGGCTGTTTTGTGATTTACCTTTTGCCCCTCAGGTTTCTCGGGATCTGTGATTTACTGAATTGATGGTTGGAAAGCATCATTTCCCTATATCCGTATGGTCTGTCATATGACAAAATGTTTCTGATATTTCTGAGTATGCAAATTAACAAACATTGGAAAAGAATTAATAGTATTCTATATGACTCTATAATCCAGTCATTTGAAATACTTATTTAAATTTTGCTGAATTAGGTGCAGAGTTTTTGGTGGTTTTTGCAATAAATTTAAAGACTGATGAATATGTAAGTGAAATTAAATTAACAATTTTTTAAATTGGAAGCTATTTAAAACAAAGCTCTCAGGCCTTTCCTTCTAGCACTTCTGTGTAAGTTTTCCTTAGATTTTACTCTGTAGCTGTGCTCAGTTTGTTCGTTTCATACAAAATTGGTAAGGCAGCACCAAAATCATAGAATCATAGAATAGTTAGGGTTGGAAAGGACCTGAAGATCATCAAGTTACAACCCCTCTGCCATGAGCAGTGACACCTCACACTAAACCATGTCACCCAAGGCTATGTCCAACCTGGCCTTGAACACCGCCAGCGCTGGAGCATTCACAACTTCCCTGGGCAACCCATTCCAGAGCCTCACCACCCTTACAGTAAAGAATTTCTTCCTCATAT
>JAOEHY010010543.1:0-76170 GCA_025447955.1 Psilopsiagon aurifrons | reverse complement strand
CTGCTGGTCACACTCCTTTTGATGCAGCCCAGGATACGGTTGGCTTTCTGGGCTGCAAGAGCACACTGCCGGCTCATTTTCATTTTCTCATTGACCAACACCCCCAAGTCCTTCTCTGCAGTGCTGTTCTGAATCTCTTCTCTGCCCAACCTGGAGCTGTGCCTGGGATTGCTCCAACCCGGGTGTAGGATGTTGCACTTGTCATGGTTAAACTTCATCAGGTTGGCATCAGCCCACCTCACAAGCGTGTCAGGTTCCCTCTGGATGGCATTCCTTACCTCCAGCATATCAACCAAACCACTCAGCCTGGTGTCATCAGCAAACTTGCTGAGGGCACACTCAATCCCACTGTCCATGTCGCCCACAAAGATGTTGAACAAGACCAGTCCCAACACCGATCCCTGAGGGACACCACTCATTACTGATCCCCAGCTGGACACTGAGCCATTGAGCAAAACTCTTTGCATGCAGCCATCCAGCCAGTTCTTTGTCCACCAAGTGGTCCACCTATCAAATTGATGTCTCTCCAGCTTAGAGACAAGGATGTCGTGTGGGACAGTGTCGAACGCTTTGCACAAGTCCAGGTAGATGATGTCAGCTGCTCTACCCCTGTCCATCAGTTCTGTAGCCATGTGATCATCCCCCTGGGCTCAGCCAGGATTAGGGCAGAATGGGCAGCCGTGTGCTGGTGGCTGCAGTGGCCCCAGCATATTCTCAGGTGTCCATCTTCTTGTGTTCATCTAGCTGGGCGTAGCTTCATCTGCGTCTCCAGCTAATGGAGTGAAATGAGCTTTCCTCTCTATTAGACTGTTTACATGGTAAGAAACTGCCAAGTTGCTATGGTGAGGATTAAAGCAGGAGACCTTGAAGAGGTACAGACCTTGTGTTGCAGTTGTAGCAGGTTGTGGCAGAGGTTCAATGGATGCTCCCTAGCGCAGGCAGCTGTGGCTTTGCCAGCTGCAGGGTGTCATGTATCTGCCGTGGGCTGCTGTAGGAAAACCAGAAAACTAGTAGAGGCGGAGATTAGCAAACAGAGTTTCATCACTGCTGCAGAGAGTGGGCTGGAGGAGCTGCACCAGCAGCTTTGAGCATCAGGACGCTGAGTCCCAGTGTCTGCCCTGGGAAGGGATGCTGCCTCTGCATGGGGACACAGGAAGGGTGTTGTACCCCTAGGCTGCCCCACTGTTTCTAATGCAGCCCACCAGTGGTGGATATAGTTTGGTCTGTTCTTCCTAGATCTTTGGGGCAGGAAGCATCTGAAAGCCAGACAAAGGTACTGAACAGCAACCATCACAGCTGCACCGAGTTTGATGTCGCTGTCTGGAGGCACTCAGCACCCTCCATCTGTGTCACTGCAGTTTTGCTCCAGAAAGCATCACTGCTCAGTCTCTTTTACCCATCACAATGGCACCCAGAGGCTTCAGCAGCAGCCAGACTGTTGGCTTTTGGCCTCTGCTTTTTCTTATGCTAGCTTTTCACTGACTTCAGTTCTTGACTCGTGGCTCTGGATTGATTTTGGTTAGTAGAACAAGGTTTCTTCCATGCTACTTTATGGTCTGACTAAGATGGGGTGTGCCTCCAGTAGGCAGCACTATGCCAGCAGATCTCTGGGAGAAGAGATGAGTGGAAGACTCAAGTTAGTCTGTTTTCAAAATACAGTTGACCTTTAAAACCCATTAGAGCATCCAGGATAAATAAACACTTGGAGCTGGTGGCTTCTGGGGCTCCTAAATCAGCCTGTTCAGTACTGCCAGGCATATTACTGTGCTTATAGAAAGAGCTCTGGCTCATTCTAAGATGCTGTGAAGGTGGCTAGTCTGAGTGAGTGCATTTACTGGACCCAAGTGCAGCACCAAAAGGATTGATGTAGAAAGATGGCAAGCTCAAAAATGCCTGGAATTTGTACTGGTGATGCACAGTAAAAGAGCTGGAGAAAGGCCTGTTAGTGGGACGATTCGTCTGTTCCTCTGTCAGTGCAGACCTTCAGTAGATGTTTTTCTGTTGTTTTCCAATCTTTTCTTTAAATACTGCCGAGGACAGAGCTCCTGCCATGTCTGTTCCTTGCCTAGTAGAGCTCAAAATGAGTGAATCCTATTTTTTCTGTCATCTTGATATTTCTGAAACTCTTTCAAAGCACCTCTCATTTTAGGGCGTTTCTAGGCAAATCCAGCAATAGCATCAAACATATGTATAAAACAGTCAAACAAGGAAGTCTTCTGGTGATCTCTTGAAGCACTTCATGCTGTCCCCAAGACATGCTGCATTCCTTAGCATGCCTCCTTGCATCAGTCTGACACTTGGGTCTCCTTTTTCAGCAGCTGACCAGTTTCCTTCTTTAAGGCTGCATCTTCTTCCAGGCACTTGAAGAGATGTAGATTTGTAGCTGTCTTTAATGGCAGTGGAAGTGAAAATCCCCAAGCTGGCTTTGAAACCTGGATCTCTGTGGGCTAGAGTTGCAGCTTTTTTTCCCCTCATGCAGAAAGTTGGTCTCATGAATTCACAATGTGTGCCAGAGCTAACTGCCAAAGCCCCCAAATTAGAGAATTAAATATCACTAAATCAAACCATGCTAAGGAAAATAATTTTGTAATGCAGAAGTGTAAATAGGCTTGAATATATTTTAATTTTTCCCACTATATACATATATTAGACATACATGCAGTTCCCTGTTAAGCCCTCCATTTGTTGCTGGCACAGAAAATGAGCCTTGCTCCACCAGTTTAACCACCAAAACTCCAGCTGAGCTGTAGGAATAACACATCTCCTAGTCAGAACCATTAGGGATCCTGCGAGGCAAATCTCTGTGCAGACCCCTTGGCAGCAGTGGGCAGACATAGTCAGGGAAGGCTTTATATAACCTCATTTTTCTGCCATGTTGTGGACTTTTTTCCTTTCTAGATATAAAATGAAGGTCAGATCTTTACAGGGAAGGTACAAGGCAAATCTAAGTATCTTGCTTGTTAGTATGTGAGGTTTTATTCAGTGCAGTTATAGAGTCAGATGCTCAGGGGATAAAAAGTTGCTGCAGCTCCTTTATATGTTAACCAGCAGCAGACTGTCTACTGGAAGCTCTTATAAAGCAATAAAAAAATTAAATAACATCCAGCAATTAATTATAGATAAACTTACGTTAGCTGAAATGGTGGTCATTGTTTTCTTCTGTGTATGTAGTTGTTGTATAGTTTGTAGGAACATTTTTGTTCAGATGACAGCCTTCTCAGTAATACGGTGCTTGGGAGCACTGTAGCTGTCCTGCACCTATTTCCAAGAACTGCATTACAGTAGTACAGGTGTGTGCTGAGCTTACATTTCTGTAGTTTTAATTTGGTTAGAAAGCATGTAGAACTCAAATTTTCTGAAGCATGAGCCTTTTCCTGCATGGAGCATCCTTTCATGATGATCCCTGCTAAAATTAGCTCCTGTGATCGTTCATAGCGTATCAGATCCCTATTTGCCACGGTAGGAAGTTCTGACCTATTTAATCTGCCAGTGGGAAACACTTCTCTGTGCTGCAGCGCTTGGTGTGTCAGGAAAGATGATGTTCCAGCCACAGTCACTCTTTCCCTGGTGGCTCAGATAAATGAGCCTGTCACAGGAATGCGGCTAACTAGAGTATTTGTTTTCATTTGTCACTTGGAATTCCCCTTCCAGTTCTTTACTGGCTCATACTCGTGGTTGGGAGCAGCAGCCAAGGTTTCCATGAGCCTCTTCTTTTAAGTCAGTGCCTCTCTGAGTTCGCCAGGTTCATGGGGGGGCTGCAGCTCTCTGCTCACTTGTAGTCTTGAATGTGTCTGATCTAGCAAAGTGAGCTTGGTCCTTTGAAGTCCCTGTTTCATGCCAAGCCTCCAAGGGCCTTCTCACCAGAGGTTTTGCCTTCATATGTCTTCTTTCCCTCATCAATATTTAAAACCTGTCATTTTTAATGCAGTGCAAATAAGATCCCATTCTGGCTTAGAAGCAGCTACATATGGCTTTACCTGCAGAGTTATATAAATGCAGTCCTAATTAATTGGCACTCTTGCCTTGCATGGATAATGAATCTGGGTAGTGTAAATACACACAGTAGTTTCAGGCTTGGAGAAACATGGGAATTGTGCACTCACAGTGAGAGAAGGGGCACAAAGAACAGGCAGAAAAAGAGGCAAACAAAAAGAGATCTTTGAATCTTCCCCTGCCCTTTTTCTTTGTTTTTTTTTTTGTTTCTATATGCACTTCCACATGCAGTTTCCAGCTGCATCTCACTGAGCTCAATGCCTGTTTTAAACAGGGTCCCCCTCATCCCATCACTGCTCAGCACTGGCATGAGCAGAGGTAGAGAGGTGATGGGGGCGCTGCTGGAGGCTTTGTCCACTGGAGTACCAGGTCTGCTTCAGATGTTTGCCAGCTGCTGAAGTGGGTCCATACGGGGGAGGCAGCTGTACTGCTGCCGATTCAGCCCCTGCTCTTGCTGAGATGGTGGAGTAGTACTCAGCTGAAGGTGCTCATAATGCAACCATGACAAATGACTTGCTGATAATGTGACCTGACAAAAATGCAGCTGAGCTGCAGGGAAGTGCTGTTCTCCTGGCCTCAATAAATGTATATATTGCATCCCGCTCACATCCTCAACCCAAAGAGCCCACTTTTGACAGGGCAGAGAGATCCTTCGGATATCCAGAAGAGCATTGGGCCTTGCTTTGAAAGAAACTTGTGCCTGGGAGGCTCAAATCACAGCATCTGGGATTAAATAGGCTTTTTGGTGTGCAGGAGAGGAAGCTGGTGGTTTGATGCTGCCATGCAGCAGAGAGGCCAGAAGTGGGACAAGCTCAGGGCCACAGGGCACATGACATGCTGGAAGGATAGTGTTAACGCTGTTCCCTCTCTGGGAAAAATGCTTTTGTCTCCTTTGTGTAGGGGTTTGGCTTTGTTCACCTGCAGGATTGGAAATAAAGACCAGTCAGGTGATTTTTATGTAAGAAATAGCTGTGACAGTCAGGGTCTTGCCTCCCACCAGCCAAGCCCAGCCTACACAAGCATTATGTGCTTTATTCAGCAGCATGCTATTTTAACTAACCCCCCCCCCAACATTAAAACCCAACACCAATGTAATACACACTGTGATTGGAAGCTCAGGGTAACATGTATTCAACCCGTTAGTCAAAAGCCCTGTGCTCTTGAGGGCATGGAGCAGCGACTGTCACACACAGTACTCAACCAAGGAGGTCAGGGGGTGCTGGCAAAGCCAAGAAATCGCACATTACTTCTGCAGAGTTACCGTGTCTCAGTGTCCTGGTGGCATCTCCTCTACAGTTTGTAGTATAGAGTTCAAAAACTTACAAAAGCCCTACATTCACGTTGTGCTCAGCAAGGACAGGCATATGCGTGGAGTAACACATGCATACCCAGCTTACGTGGGCAGTGCGAGTGACTGCGCCTGGCGTAGGACATGCTGGAGTGTGGAGCTGGCAGGTTATTTCAGGTTTGATGCGATTTTCCTTCCCTGAGGCGTGTGGAACAGCAATGATAAATATGGCTATAGGTGGCACTGAAGCTGTGCTGCAGCTTGAGCATTAAGCTAGACAAAATCATCAGTGTCCTTGGCTGTGGATGTTACCTGTTACCTATGTATGTTGCCTGAGGATGAGATAGCAGCAAGACAGGCAGTGGCTCTTCCCTATATGAAATGTGGGTGTGTCTTTAAATGTTTGTTAAAGTACCTATGTCTATCTATAGATGTATCTATTTTTATAGATGTAAATCTATAAAGTTAGCTATTGATATCTATCTCTAGAGAGACAGAGATACAGAATAGAACATAGAATAGAATGTAGAATAGGTATAGAATAGAATTATAGTCCTATAATAGAGTATATATGTAGTATATGTATTATATGTAATAGAGATAAAGTAGATCTGTTAGACATCTATTAGAGATTGATCTACCTATTCTATGATTCTGTCGTATTAGATAGCTATTATAGACATAGATCTATATGACAGCTATAATAGCTATATAGTATATAGTATCTATAGCTAGATACCTATAACAGGGATAGGTATCTATATAGATATCTATCTATAGATAGATAGAGATTTCAGATCTGCCTGAATATACAGTGCAGATTATTGCAGAGCAGTAGCTTAAAGATACATCTTTGTCTCTGGATAGCACAGCCAGCTCCTTGAGCAGAGCTGCTGTAGCCAGCTGCCATCTCCAGCCCTCCACGTGATTTAGCGAATGCATGGCGTTGCCAAGCCCTCCAGTACCTGCCTTCACACACGCTCAGCCGCTGTGTCGGCAAGGGGCAGGGGGGGAAGGAGAAAATAAAGGGAGGAAAAAGGACCAGGTTTATGCTTCAGCGGGTTGTCTGCCTGTTAGAGCTGCAGAGTGTTGCTGCACCCAGCACACATGAAGGAATTATGGCAGGCTGCAGATGATCCCCAGTAGCCAATACTGGCTTTTGAGTGCCCTCTGCTGATGGGCTGGCTGAGGTGTGGAGAAGCCTACAGCCCCTCTGCTTCATGGCAGAGTGTTGGAGCAGTTTGCTGCAAGCCCCTGCTCCCGTGACCAGAGCGCAGGGTGGTTTGGGGAGCTGGAGGAGTTATGATGGGTTAAAATCAGAGGGGGTGGGGCTGCAGGTGTCACCTGGGTGCCCAGGGCACTCTGGATGGCTCACAGCAGGCTGTAGGTCATCATCCCCCCCCAAGAAGATGTTCAGGATTGCTGTCAGCAAAGATGCTACAGCACAGAGCAAGCAGAGATGTGACCCATGAGGCAGGAATGGCAAGGGAAGCCCTCCTGTCCTGATCATTTTGTGTTACAGAAATGAAAAACCCTAGGATCTTGGGTCTTCTGTCTTTGCTTCTGGTCTTGGCAAACATTAAGAAGGATGTGTTCCTCTCTTGGCAGGCAGTAGTTCCCCCAGCACCCTTCCTCATGGGTCTGAGGACAAGTTTCCCATAAGCAATGGGTTTGTCCAGCTCCTGGGTGTCCGAGACCTGAGGAGCCCACTAGTCAAGCACGTGGGCAAGTAGGGACCATACACTGCCCACATAGCTTCATCTGCAGGTGGAACAAGAAATGGGGTTGTGTGTATGGTCTGGAGCTGGCCGGGAGGATGTTGTGGGTTCTCCATAGCTGGTGCTAGGCACCGGAGCACATGAGGATGGGATAGGATCAGCAAGCCCCTCTACAGCCCCAAACAGGCCTGCCGGCTAGTAGGGCATCTCATCGGGTGAGCAGGAGTGTTGTGGGTTACTGGACAAGGTGGCTACCTGAAACTTGTGCAGAACTCTCAGGGAGAGGAGTAGGGGCGCTGACCTGTGCATTCTGCCCCCACAGCAGCAGAGGCGGGAGAAGGAGCTACGGAAGCAGCAGGAGCGGGAGCAGCGGCGGCACTATGAAGAGCAAATGCGACGGGAGGAGGAGCGGCGGCGTGCGGAGCACGAGCAGGTATCACGGTGGGAGCAAGGCAACAGTCTTCAGCACAGATCTCTTCCTCTAATCAGGGTTTTTCTTGTAAACACTCATAATTTATGCTACTTGAGAGCAAATTGCTTAATTGTTAACACTGTGTGTGTTGCTTTCCACCGCTGTCACGTATTTCTGTGCCGGTCCACTTGCAGGCCCGCAGGTGTGGAGACACTTGATGCAAGTTCTTCCCACCCTCTTGTTCCCGGGGTGGGGTTTTATGGTGCTCCCAGTTAATGTTTGCCATTTCCCAGTGGTTATCAGTGTTTACCCTCAGAGGTCCCTTGTAGGGTGATGGACACCCTGGACTCTTTGGGCAGGGACAGAGAGTGCTGGCTCTCAGGCTGGGTGGATGTCAGTGCCCACCTCATTTTCCTTCCTCTTGGGAAATACTGTCTCTTTTACCTTCTCTCTCTTTTTCCTTTGATCCTTGCTTCCCATGCCTCCAGGAGTACATCAGGCGACAGTTAGAGGAGGAGCAGAGACAGTTAGAGATCCTGCAGCAGCAGTTGTTGCAGGAGCAAGCACTACTTCTGGTAAATGGGAGGCCACGGCCACGCTTGCTGCTTTCTGCCCATGATGTGTCCGCATGAGCCTGCGTGCACCCAAGCTACCTAAGTGATCCCTGCCATGCCAAGACATGGGGGATGCCACTGTCACCACCAGACCCGGAGCCTCCTGTCCCTCTCTGTGGCCATGAGCATGCCTCAATATCCCACCGCTGCTTCAGCTGGGTCCCCTTGTGGTGTGCTGCTCTCTTGTTGCATCCCTTCCCTGGCCTCAGCGTGCTTGTGCCTTCGTGAGAGGAGCAGTTTTGAAGACTGTTTGCGGCATGTTGGAGTGTGGTTGAGTTGTTGCATGCCTGCAACCAGAGAACCCACCCAGCCATGTGGATTTTCATATTCCAAGTGGAGGCCTTTGTTTTAATTTCTTTGTGGGAGCGCTGTGTATTCCTTCTTGTGCTGTTTTTGTTCAAGATGTTCTCTTTTTTTATTTAATTTGGTTTTGAGTTGTCCTTTTAATGCTGGTAGCTGTTAATCTCACTGCATTTTCTTTTAATCTGCAGAGATTATTCTTTTTGATATTGCTATTAATTTTATTTAGGGAAAAGAAAACCCCTCAGACAAGCCCTTGCCTTTTAAAATGGCTCTTTCAAAATAATTTACTCATTAAACCTCATAGAGCCATAGGGATTCAGAAAGATCACACAGTTAGCAGTGCTGTGCAGCCTTTCCCACAAAGAATAAACTGGCCCAAGTTGACTTCACTTGAGCTTTGTCTGACCTGGTGATGTTTGGCATCTTTTCAGGTTGATCCTTTGTTCTTCCCATCCACAAAAATCAGGGCAAAGTCAGTGGTAACTCTTAAGCAGATGTCAGCCCTCAGGGGTCTTTGCAGGGCTTCCCTGGTGAGGCAGTCCTAGCACCTCCGGTTCCCAGCAGTCAGGGCAGTTCACTGGCTGTAAAGTATCGATTTTGGGGGTCACAACTCTGAATTTGTTGGCTCTGTCCTCCCAGCTGCCTCTCCTCTGGGATGCTTTACAGCTCAGTCCCCAAAGTCTTTCACATCAATGAGCTTTGCCAGGAAACAGCCTTTCAAATACTCAGGCCCCATTTTCCACCCAAACAGATAAATCTGTAGTTTGCAGCCCTGTGTACAGGCTGGCCAGGCATCCAGTTCACTGTGTTTTCTTCTGGGTAGGAGTATAAGCGCAAGCAGCTGGAGGAGCAGCGGCAAGCAGAGAGGCTGCAGAGGCAGCTCCAGCAGGAGCGAGACTACCTGGTTTCTCTGCAGCAGCAGCAGCAGCAGCAGCGGCAGGACCAGAGGCCAGCAGAGAAGAAACCTCTCTACCATTATAAAGAAGGGATAAATGCCAGCGAGAAGCCAGCATGGGCCAAGGAGGTAGGCCAGAGTAAGGAGCAAGAGGGTGCTTGCCAGCATCTGCAGGGCTGGGCACACAGTTGGGTCCGAAATACGTACAGCAGATTGCACTCTGCTGGGCAGCCTCCAGCAGATGCGATTAGCAGTGCTGGAAGCACTCCCAGTTCAATGCAGCGTGTGTGTGTCTGTGTGTACCTTTGTGCAAGCAAAGAGAGTGAAGGAAGGAGGCTTTTCCATGAGGGCGTGGAAGGAGGAAAATGGGTCCCTCCTGGAGGTGTTCAGCCATAGAGGGGGATATGTGAACATACTGGGAGCTCCTGGTGCTCCTACACGGCATGTCCACAAGCCTACTGGGGGTCAGGGATGGATGCAGAGGGTGATTGTAGCAGGGCTCCTTGCTGAGCACTAATTCAGTTCCCCATAGGCCAACAGGGATCAGCCTTTCCTCCCATGCTCAGGGCTGTATCTTTTGGAGTTGCTCTGCTTTCATGATTTTCAGGAAGGCAAGCCACATCAACAGTTTTCTTTTTCTCTCCAGCTAAAAGAGGTAATTGTTGTAACGATTGCGAGATCTTGAATATTAATTATTGCCTGGCTGAATAGTCTTGAAAAGATGAAGACATGCATTGTCTGCAGTGCAGTTGCAGGATCGTGTGCAAACTCCATCTCCTTAGTCTCTTTGTGGTGGCTCCAGTAAGACTGGTGCCCACTCTTGCATTAGTTTTTCCAGAGTTCTTTGTGTTTAGTTGGTTTAATTTTGCAGCCCTTGCCACAAAGAACTCACCTATTCCTACTAAGCAGGATCACAGCTCTGCTGCCAAACACCTGGCACCCTTTAGTTCTGGCAGAGATGTGACATGCATCCAGCACATAGCTCTCTCCTCGCGTTTCCTCGTGACAGCCCTCGGCTGCATCCACAGTACCTGCAAGCATCAAATGCTCAAGAAATTCGATCAGCTCTCCATTGCTAAGCAAAGGTCAATAATGCAAACAGTTCTTAACCTTTCTAAACCATCACAGATGGAGATGTGGGTGTCTTTTCCCTTCTTTATGCTCCCTTGGGTTTCTCCTTTCTTCCCTTCCAGTTGAGTCTTCAGAGTCTTTTGGTGGTGATGCACCAGAAGGCATATTTTCATGGAGCTGCAACATCATTCTCCAGCCCTTCCAGTGGAAGAAGAGGTTTGATAAGTGGATCTGCAGATGAGATGCTCCAGATGGGCTGAGCCACCTCTAACATGAGAGGTTTGCACCCGGATGGTGCCTCTGTGGCTTTGTGCAGAATAGGGTCTCTCTTGAACATGTGCGGAAGTGCTGAGAGCTGGTAGCAGGCTGGGAAAGGGGAATAAACTGTCTTTCATTGCCTGGTTTAAATAAATCCCCTGGAACGTCGCTAAAGTACCTCTGGCACTGTCTTCAAAGCCATAGCAAAGATATATAAAAAGGAACCTTATCCTTTATCTGGTGTGAAGGAGAGAAGTGCTGGATTTAGCGTTCTGTTTCAAGCACAAAGTTCCATTTCTTCTATTGCATGGAGGAGGCATCTTTTTATTTGTTGCCATCACTTGAAGCACAGTGTTGGGAACTGTACAATATGAATGAGAGCAGCAGAATGTCACCTCATACCCTTTGCTGAAGTCACAGGGAAGATGAGGTTTCCTGTTGTTGGGGAATATCTCCAGCTTCCACTAATTAGCTCTCCAAACCATTTACTCTTTACCTGTGTTACTCTGGCTGATTTCTAACGAAATGCTCAAAGCAGCCACTGTGGCATCTTTCTGCACTTGGGAGCAGTAGTTTGATGTACTGCCTTGACAAAATACCTTTGGGAACTTCCCTAAACTACTCCTTTTGCCTTCATCCCCTGTTTTGCCTACTGCATAGTCACACTTTTAGAACAATTCAGCTACTCTGCAGCATAGATTAAAGTGCCATCCTTCCTGGCTATACAGGTAGACTTGTGCTGATACTTAATCATCTTACCATGGTTCTAGTTACAATTTAGCAATTTCCATACCCAGCCCGTGCATGCTAATTTAACAGAAATATTGAGACTTTGTTTTCCTTTGAGAACAATGAAAAGACAAGTCTAGTGTTCAGCCTACAATTTCTGGAGGCTCTGCAGAGCTTATTAGGATATTTTCTGAAGATTTTGCATGATATCCCATACCATCCTTGTATTTATATTTGGTCTCAAGTCTTCTCCCTCAGGAGCCTGATCACCACAGTTGTGTTCTCTCACCGTGCCCCTCTTTGCTTTTCATAGGTCTCCTTTATGCACTTATTTTCCCACCTCACTCTTCTTCACATGGTAACTCCAAGACCCTGCACATGCAAGGTAAAGCATAAAGTGGCTGTAGCTGCTCGTATTGTGTCCCTGCATCCCCTTGTTAAGGGACTGGTCTGTCAGTGAAGACAAAGCTCTGGTTTAGGAACCAGGCTGTACTGCATTTTTCATAGCTTCCCTGGTCAAGGATTTCTCTTATTTTATGCTAAACAAAACAGTCTGATCAGATAGTCTTATCAATACATATGTGTCGTGGTTTAAGCCCCGACGTAAATCTGCCACGATGTAGTTAGCTCACCACCCACCCCTTCCTCCCCCCGCTCCCAGAGCTGAACCCAGGGCAGTATATATGCACATCTCCATCTCTTGCCCCTTCTAATCATCTTGTGAATTAAGGATTATCTACTGGAATTAACTTGGGATATAGCCAGGGTGCTGTCTCAGACCTGCCGTTTATCCAGGTTCATCATCAAGGACTCTCTGGGCCTTTTTTGATGTCATGTTGTAACCCTCTGATGATCCAGCCAGGGACGTGGCATTAGCACTCTAAGCAGTAGTACTGTAATGAGCAGCTTTCTCCGTTACTGAATTGTTTGTTAGAGACCAGTATTTGCTAAACAAAGTGATGCAAATAGTCAGGTGTCCTCAGTTCAGCTACATTGTCTCCCCTTGTTGTTTCTGTTATCACTATTGTTATTATTTGTGGTAGTAGTAGTAGTTTTGTATTATAGCTTAGTTACTGGACTGTTCTTATCTCAACCTGTGGGTGTTACATTCTTTAGATCCTTCTCCCCATCCCCCTGGGAGCAGGGTGAGGAAGAAGGAGGGGAAGTGAGCAACCAACTTCGTGGTTCTGAGTTACCAGCTGGGCTTAAAGCACGACACCATGTCTAACTTCTCAGTGACAAAGAAGCTTGGTCAGCTGAAGGATAGGCTTGGGCCGGTGTACGCCATACATGACCACGCATAAAGGAGGGGACAAGTTTAATCAGATGTTTTCCATGCAGTGGCTGGGCTCTGTGGTGCTTTCCCACAGCTCAGACCTTCTGGGAGCTCAGGGCTCGACTGTGCGTCACAAGCTCTGCTGTTCTCTGCAGCAGCCAACATGTGCGTCAGCTCCTCCTGCAGTCTCTGTAGCTTTATTCTTCTCTTGCTTTGAAGTGATGTATTAAAACATTAGCATCCTTCCACTGGGACCTGCTCAGAAGCTGCTAAGAATGTTTCCTGTTTGAGGGGAATCTTGAGTTCAATTAGAAATGGCTTGAATCAGAGCAACGATAATTCCTGCAGGGTTTTACTGCTTTTTCCCTCACTCTACCTAATGGTGGAGTCAGTAAAACTTCATGAAGTGCAGCTGGATTGTCCCAAGAGCATCCTCTGCTGTACTGGTGCAGCAGAGTCCTAGTGAGATGTTGGTAGTGGGAAACGAAGTGTCTTTCTCCTTCCCGGTAAACAGACATCCGCATTTCATCACTCTGCTGCCTTCTACTCCACAAAAGCTTTGATGTCCTCCATGATTAGCTGCACATTAAGGCTTGGCAGTGTGCCAGAGAGCACCTGCAAACAGGTGAAGGACTCGGCAGCAGCACTGTCTCTGCTTGCTGTCATTCATGAGAAAGTTTGGTTGATAAGGAGATGTACTGGGCCATGCCTGCAACCCAGTGCTCATGCTGCTGTTCCCTTGTTCAGAGGTAGTTCTCCTTCCTGCCTTGCTTGCCTTCCCATCCTTGTGTCCACTCCCATAGGCATCTCCAAACCAAGTTCTGTACAGCTTCTGCTAGCCAGTGGGCAGCATCTGGGGAAGTTGCAACAACCTCTTAGGACACAGCAGTGTCCTGGATGGTCCCTCATGAACTAGAAAGAAAAGAACCTGTAACATAAATCTCTTACCTAAATTTTACCTAAATCTGACACCTGCTCAATATCTGAAAATGGAAAAGATGCATTTTTATTAATATAATGGCTTTCTTGTTCCATGAGTATTTATTACTTAAAAAAGCAGCTGTGGTTCTTTCCAAGAAAACCTATTTCAAAGATTGCCTTTTAGCATGACATTGTACATGGTGGAATCAGGACATGCTAAGGGTATTTAACATGTTAATGATACATGAATGAAAATACCCGTCAGATCTCGAGGTGTCAGAACTTCTGCGTAGCATATGCTATATGAATACCAATGCATACAGTCTCTAACTGCAGGAGCAGATTGCACATATGTCTGGGTTAGCTGAAACCATTGCACTTCGATCAAGGAGAATTGAAAGCAGTGGGCTTTGGGTTTATTTCTCTACTATTTTGGGTAGTGGAAGTTTTTCGTCTTTCATGCATGACAAGGTGCCAGACTTACTAAATCTAGATCAAAGCCAGCCATTTTCTGGCTGCCGTGTTTATTCTTTCATTCAGATCAAGCAAAAGCACTCCTCATGATGTTTATAATAGTAAAGGAAAAGGGTCCCCTTTCTTGAAGATATATGTGAGAAGAAGCAAGAGCTTCTCAGGAGTCATCTTCTAGAAATACCTCTGAGAGTCATGTTTCCTTTATCTCTTCATTTCATATTCAGAAATGAATTATGTGCATAAATACAAATAGTTCTTTCAATGTCTTTAAAATGCATTTATTGCAAAATCTGCAGAGTGACTTGGATTCCATGATAATACAATATATGTGGTATGCCAAAGGGGAAAAGAACTTCATATTTGTATTTAGATGTGCACACCTTGGTTTTCTATTGGAGACAAGTTTTTATGGGGTGTTCACCCACCCTCCCTGTCTCGCTGCAGGTGGAGGAACGCTCCCGGCTCAATCGCCAGAGCTCGCCGGCCATGCCCCATAAGGTGGCCAACAGGATTTCTGACCCCAACCTGCCTCCTCGGTCGGAATCTTTCAGCATCAGTGGTGTGCAGCCAGCCCGGACCCCCCCCCTGCTTCGACCTGTGGACCCGCAGGTAACAGCGTTTTCCCTGGCAGGCTCACCTACCAGTGCCAGGATGCTGGGGCTGCTGGTAAGGTATCAAGAAAAAGAGCTGATCTAAGGGAAATTGTGTCTCAGCCTTAAGCATATTCATGAGTAAGAGCAGCATCTACACTCATGAGCGTATTCCTCTTGTCACCTCCATGTGTTAGCTACATCATGCTGGTTTATACCTTCCTTTGAAGCATCACGTACTAGTTACTGCCAGAAACAAGCTGGAGGAGAAAGGGGAACTGCTGGTCTGGTCCAGTGTGGCAGTTGCTCTGTTCATCTTTGGATCTGGTTTATGTAAAGGACTAAAACCACAGTGCCTGGTACAAAAGATCCGAGACGCTTTTTGCTTTCTTTGCTGCTTTAATTCAAGGTTTTGTTTTGGTTTTCCATTGAGTTGACATCAGTCACAAACACATCTGGAGAGGGCATAGATCACCATGACCGTCACACAGGAGGGGCATCGTTATTTTAAAAGTTCCTCCCAGCCATGAGGTCTGTAAGTACTCTGCCACCAAAAGCTGTAGGAGTGTTGATGCTGGCTCTGGTCCCGCCCCTGGAATTACTGCCACAGATCCACAGACTTCAGCAGGTGTTTCAGAGGGAAGTACAAAGCCTTTGCTCCAAGTCCAGCTGGGCTTTCTATGGGAAAATGTGCCAGCTAAGTGCCATCCATGTGTGGTATGTCCACTTGTAGGACAGCAGTACCATGCCATCTTTAAACAAAATGCATATAGCAAAGTCCATAAGCACACAGCTCTTTGACCCAGTGTACATGGTTTGTATGCACTGGGAAGTAGGTAAAACCCCCACTGTAATCTTTCTCATTGACCAAATACTTTTCAGTGGCCTTTTTGGTAACATATATTGTCAACAACTACAAAGACTTCTGTTTGGCAATAAAATCTTAATGAAAAAGTTAGCTGACACCCAAAGACCCATGTAAACATATGCATGCATACACATACGATGCATGTATATGTGTGCGTAGACATATATGTAGAAATGTCAAATGAAAGTTACAACCCCCCGGTATCAAAGAAATGCAGCTTCACAGGGTCCTGGGAGGAAGCTCTGATTTCACAAACTAACTTTCTGAATTTCCCAGATTTCCCAAAACAGATGTTGGTATTCCTTTCACTTGTAACCTTTAGATCTGTAGGGCTGATTCATAGGATAGTGACTGCCTAGACCTATAGAAAGTCATGCTGCAAGGTATTTTTTTAAGCCATCTATGCCTCAAAATTCCTGCCGATTTTTTTTATTATTATTTATTATCCTTTTTCTTTCTTATTTATTATCCTTTTTTTTTTTTCCCCTCCATTTTAACAGGGAAAATCCATGCCAGACTCATTAGTACAACTTTAGAGGTGCAAGCATAGGAGCTGTAAATGCATCCGGTGGCAAGCAGAGCCTGGGGCGGGCACAGTGTGCGCAGGAGCTGGCAGGAGGGAGCAGCCTGCCCCAGCTCCTGGGGTGTTACCCGTGGATCAGCACCAGGCTGTCAGCACAAGCCTATCTCCAGCGGCACGCAGGAGTGGTCAGGGCTGGAGCATGACATTGCCTGCTTTTAAAAGGCTGAGCTGTGCAGGCATGATTTTTAATAGGTATTGTGTTGAAACAATATAAATCAGGCATTCCTGAAACTAAGGGAGTGCTGATCTCAATCTGAGGGGGCTTTTTAGTGCATCTGAAGTGCTAAATCAAATATTTTAATCAATTTTTTTTTAATCAATTTTTTAAATATTTTTATTCCTTCTTTTTTCTTTTTTTTCTCCCCCCCCCCCCCATTTTGTACTGATAGTTCTGTTTTGACTTGGTGCTTAGATTCCACATCTGGTCACTGTGAAATCCCAAGGAAGCTCCTTGTCTGGGTCTCAGTCACTGCATGAACAGCCTGCAAAGGGATTGGCTGGGTTTCAGGAGGCTTTGACGGTGACCTCTCACCGCACTGAGATGCCAAGGCAGAACTCGGACCCCACCTCAGAAAACCCTCCTCTGCCCCCTCGCATTGAAAAGTTTGACCGAAGTTCTTGGTTACGGCAGGAGGAAGACATTCCACCAAAGGTAACACTACCACTCCTCACTTTCAGCACATGAAAGAGGCAATCCCCAGAGCTAAATCCCTATGGAACAGTGCTGCACTCAGCACCTCTGGCAAAGCAGATTGGGCAGGACTGAGCCCATCCCCATGGCTCTGCAGCAAGTACCAACTTCCCCGGGGCTGCGTTTCCCAAGGCAGGTTTTGCACAAGATGCTGATAGCTGCTCCCGGGCACACACACAGTGCTGCAAAATAGTGTTGCCCTCCAACAGAGAAAGTTCTGGAGCCTGGCTATAAGCCATAATAAATTAATGTCTCCTTCCCCAGGATAAGAAACAACCTTCTGTTTAGAATTATAGGAACATAAAATTTGTCATACTCAATAAGATGGGTCCTTTTTAGTCTGTACCCTGCCTCCAGTTGCAATCAATATTTGATGGAAGACTTGTAAGGGCTCCAGGAGCTTTTTACATTCACTGACATTTTGGCAGTGTCTGGCAGTACCTCTTTAATTAAGACTCTTCTGGACCAGTATTTCAGTCACGTTGTTTATGCACCTTCGTTTTGGAAGAATTATAACTTGGCCATTAAAGTTCCCCTGACAGTGAATCAGCACTCTGCACTGGAGGATTTTTACAGAGAAAAAATGATTACAGATTCATTAGTTGACAGCAAGGCAGTATTTGTCCCTGATTAAAAGACAGTTTTTCTTTGTATTCATAAAGTAAGTGGCTTAAGAGCAAAATGCCAGCTACCAGGTAAGCCTCCCTGTGCAAGAGACCTATGGTGGCCTGTCACATGTGTTAATAATGTTCACATTTTTGCTACCACCAAGTGAGAGGAGACATCCGTGCTCACCTAAGAGCATAAGCAAGTCAACAGCTCCTGGAGCTGTTTGCGTGCTTCAGTTCTCAGCAGTGCGGGAGGGTGGGTGCCTGGTTTTAACCTCATTTTGAAAAAAAACTTGAAATTTAAAGTTGTTTTTTGCCTTGAGTCCTTCGAGAAGGGTGTCTCTTAACTGCAGTGATGTACTTCGTGGTGAAACCACAGCACCAGCTCCTTGGAAAAAAGCTGATTTCCAACACTACAGAGTCTTTTCCCCATTGGCTGAGGGAACATGAACTCTGTAAGGTGTCCTCATGAAATCACATTTAAGGCTGTTGTGTCAGCAGCAATAGCCATGAGGGGTGTGACTGCATGTTTTACTGCCCAAAGTGGGTTTGATGTGTTTGTAAATGGGAATGAAAGGACTGCCCCATGAGGGCTGGCTGTCTCTGTGGTCCAGGGTCTTGTTTCTGCCTGTGCTTATGGCTGGATGCTTCAGAGGAAGGTAAAATACTCCCCAGGTCCTAACTGCAGGGTACCCTACCTGGAGGGGAGATTTCTTTTTAATGAGACAAGCTGTAGCTAATGATACTGCAGAATATGAAGCTTGCTTGCTCTCTAAATCGTTTTCTCTTGCCTAACGTAACTGTATGTTTATTCACAAGAAAAAAAACCAAACCACCATGTCTCTGAAATGCACTTCAGTTAGAATTTTACCTTAAAAAGTAATTTTCTGGGTTTTGTTAGATTTAAATTATGTATGTGTGTGTACACACATACATTCACTTTTGAAAAATTAAACACCCCCTTTGATGGAGCTGGGCTGCTCAGGGGCTCCCCTGCTAGGAGCATCCCTCACCGCACCCTTTGCAGCTCATTTCTGTCTCACACTTGGGTGATCCCTTCTAAAAGCTGCGTGCTCTGTGGTTTATAATTGCCTGTCTCTCAGTGGGAAATCAATTGTAAATCAAGTAATAAGGCAGTGGTGGGAGGCGGTCTCTCAGGTGTGCAAATGGCAGCCGGAATGGTGGGACAGACTAGGTGACAGCAAATGTGTCTCTTCTTTTCCAGGTGCCTCAACGAACCACTTCCATATCCCCTGCTCTGGCGAGGAAAAACTCCCCGGGCAATGGCAGTGCCCTGGGGCCCCGGCTGGGCTCTCAACCTATTCGAGCAAGGTATGGACATGGGCAAGGCGCAGACACAGAGGGCAATGGGCAGGAGTGATCCCAGCATGCACTCCTTTGTCTGGCTGGGAAGCCTAGGCATGGGCTAGGGTTTAGCCCTGCTTTTACTGATTGGTAACAACACAAGACTTGCAGTGCTTCTCTTATCATTGCAGTTAACTTTTGCATTCATCAGTATTTTGTACTTGCACCAAAGGCTGTGAGTGCTTAGATCCCTGGAGGTTTTGCTCCCTGGGCTGAACAGGTTCCTGAGCATTGCAGGGTTTGGAAGTGGATGCTGCATCTGCAGCTAGGGGTAAAACAGGAATTTGGGCACTCCCTTTAGCAGAACCAGGCTCTGTCTCTCCCAGTGTCACCTCTTACTTACAAGGGGATCCACATAAGCCAGTGGGGAGATCTCAGTGATACATACCATAGTTTTTCTATGCATCAGAGCAGCTTTTAACAGATAATGACTGAGGAGGTGTTTATACAGCCTGGGGAGATTTTCATTAGGTGTAGACCAAAGAGAAAATTACTTTCAGTTTCCTAGGACTAAGGCCTTTAGTTTAGCCACGTACAGCTCTTGGGCAGGGTGGTGTGCAGGGCACACTTGTAGCACCCTGAGGCAGGATGCTGTACCACAGCAGCAGTCTGATCTGCCATGTCAGAAATATCCCTGGGCATAGAATCACAGAATAGTTAGGGTTGGAAAGGACCTTAAGATCACCTAGTTCCAACCTCCCTGCCATGGGCAGGGATGCCTCCCACTAAACCATGCCACCCAAGGCTCTGTCCAACCAGGCCATGCTTAAACAAAGGAGGAAATTTGACAGGCTCTGCTCACAGCTGGGTGGAAGAAAACGTGGCTTAGTCATGCGAGAGCTTGTCTCTGGTTTGCAGAGCATCACAGACAGCTATAGGCCTCAGACAGGCAAATGTCAAGGTGATATGTGTTCCATGTAGCCTTGTGTGAAGGAGCTCCTTTGTTTCTTCTTTCTGCCTTGTCCTTTCAGGGTGAGGTCAGAAAGAGAATGCTGGGATGTCTGTAGCTATGTGCTGTCACCAGTTTCAGGATACACCTTTCTTTCCAGCTCAGTGCTCCAACCATGCATCAGCAAACTCACATACAGTGGGCAGCAGCTTAGAGTAGCTGACAGGGGTAGCAGAAGGCAGAATAATTTTGTTGTTGTTACTCTTTTTTTTTTTTAATTAAGAGAATAAAACATTCATATAATCATTTGTTTCCCTTTATTGCTGAAGGCTGAAGCATTTTGAATTCTTTAAAATGTTCTTTTATTTGCTTGAAGGCCAATTTAAAATGCAGAGGGATATTGGCCTACGTAGTCCTAGGGAGTGATGATACTGGAAATAAGAACAATAGGGGATCTGGGGTTCAAGTTGAAGCTTGCCCACTGTTTTCTGGACATTGCAGTCCCAGTCCTGGTTGGTACAGGTGTGTACATTAGTTGCCAAAGTTTTCAAATATGTTTCATGGTAAGGATGCATCAGACATACAACATGAGGTGGAGGCCTTCAGTTGGATGAAGATTGGAAATTATTAGGATGCTATCATATTCATTAAACTTAATATTCAGTGAAAGTATTTTATATTTCATTTCTCTCACGGCAGTGTAACATTTCTCCAGCTTTCCTTTTGAACTGCCTCTCCTATTGGTTCTTGATTCCCCTCATGCATAAATGTAAATATTATAAAAAGAAGCTTTTGTTTATTTGTCACCCTGTTGTAACAGATGAGGGGATTTTCCTTGCACACAGAAAGCTGCTGTCTTGCTATCATCATTTTAATACTCACCTGTTTCAAGGCAAAATAACAATAGGCAGAGATTTTATACAGTATCCGTGTTAGGCTCTGTCCAAACAATTATGCCAACAATCCCATTATGGCAGGGGAGCTTAGCACAATTTGCACCAGCACAGTTGTTCTCTGAGGACATGCCGTGCAAACCCCACAGACCTTGCGCCGTACATGCCTGGCCTCCAGTTGTAATTGTATTATTCATGTGGCACTATTGCCACATTCTTTTTATGTATGCAAAGTTCTAATTGGACTTGAGAGAGAAAGCTTTTTATACATTTTTAACAGGACTTTGAGTAAGATAATATAACAGAAATATTGTATAAAAGCAAATTGCATAACTCTGTGTGAACATGTCTTCTGATTTCATTTTAGTGCCAAATAAGAATTAATTTCCTGAAGGCAGCTGATACCCAGAAAGATATTAGTCACTCTTCGTGTATCAAGGATGCTTTTTATTCTAGATGTATGCATGTTCACAAAGCAAGAGAAATCAAGGAACAAAAGGGGATCTCTGATGCAAGTTTAAAGTGAAGCCATAAAAATTGGAAAGTATGAGTAAGGGGTAAAAGTGATCTGCAGCCTTGATGCAAACTTGAGATCCACTTCTTTCTCTAACAAACAGTGATGTGCAAATTCCCGCTTTTGTGATGAATATTGGTAGTTAGGTAGATAAATCCAGCACTGGACATCTACAGACTGAAAGGGAGTTCTGAACAAAGAATTTTAATTTTTGACGAATTTGGCAAAATGAGAGCAGAACGCTTCTCTAGCCAGTTCTTCATTGTGGGTGCGGTGCACCTCCATAAAGATGGTCAGTGCCTAATTCTGTGTAGTCCCTTAGTGAGGCTTGCAGGCTCAATAGCTTCAGAAAAGAAGACCTCAGCCCCATCTTCTTCAGCAGAGGAGGTGTCCCCTCACCTTTGCAACTCTCCCTGTCAGTGTGGGAAGCAGCTGAAGCCCAGAGGAGCGTGTGACACTGGCTGATGGTGCCCTTCTGGTTTGTGCTCCTGCAGTAACCCAGACCTGAGGAGGACCGAGCCCATCGTGGAGAGCCCACTGCAGAGGACCAGCAGTGGCAGCTCCTCCAGTTCCAGCACTCCCAGCTCCCAGCCCAGCTCCCAGGGTGGGTCCCAGCCTGGCTCCCAGGCTGGCTCGAGTGAGCGCAACAGAGTCAGAGGTAAGGTCCTTGAAAACATCCCTTAGCATCGGGCATGCTTTCTGTGGCTTGTTTGATAAGAAGGAAGGGCAAGAGGTCTGTGATCTCATGTATGGTTTTTAGCAAATTAAAAAAATCAAAGAATTCATCATTCCTGATGCACTTCTGTGACCAGCTGACCTTCTGGCAAACAGAGATGCCAGCGCTTCCTTTTGCCTGGATGCTGATGTACGATGCTCACGGCAGCATGTGCTGCTTCTGCATTCGCTGTGCCAAGTAGTTTGTACAAAAGGAGATGGGGGTTATGCTTTAGGGTAAACAAAATGATAAAAAAAAATACCAGTGTGCTTCCTGTCTTCATCAACCCAAGCACACTTCTGTGATGGTTTCTTTGGGAGCGTGTTTCACTTTTAGAAGTACATTTAATTTTTTTGGAGCTTCATCTTTGTGCAAAGCCTGAGATGGGAGCAAAGGAGTGAATTAGACCATAAGAAGCTTTCTCTAAAATGGTTTTGCCAGGCAGCCATGCTGACACAGGGTTTATATTCCTAGTCAAATTGTTTCATCTTAGAGCCACTCTTAAAGATATTCCATTCTCCCATTTAATCGCAGTAGGAGTTGCTAAAGCACATACAACACATACATCTGCATTTCTGGCACAGCCCTGCAGTATAAATCCTTAGGGCTGAAGTGCTTTAAAACAAATGCTGTCTCCATGCTTTGAATTTTTTATGACTTGGCTGTAAAATGACATGTCTGTTGTTGAAATCATTACTCCTCTAGGTAGTCAGTAAAAGGAGTTTGTCACCACTTGTCCTTTTTGGTTCGATTTTGATTTTAGTAATGAGGAATCCTGTGACGAATAATGTCCCAGCAATGTCAGATGCTGGAGAGCTTTTTATTTGTCACATGCTCTGCTCTTTTGCAAAGTGAATTGGTTTCTTTAGTAGAAAGAAGGGCAGTAACACTGCAAGAGGTCTGTCAGTGGAGGCAGGCCTGGGTCATGGCTTTTGTTGCTATGTTTAAGGAGACTGATTGCAATGACAGTCAGAGAGGAGCAGGAGGGTTTTTCGAGACAACAGAAACAAAACAGTGATGGAGCCCTCAATCCTGCTGGGTCCGGGTGACAGAATGCAGTGGCAGGTTTCAGCAGTATTTTAATTCCCACTCTCTCTGCTTGCCTTTTGCCCAGGGAATGCCAAGCCTGAAGGGTCGCCTGTGCTCTCCCACGAGCCTGCTAAGGTCAAGCAGGAAGACAACAGGGATGTGACGCGACCAAGTCGACCCGCTGTGAGTCTTAAATTATTTCCCATGGGAATGTTGCCAGCTGGCTTGGCCACGTTTCCCTTCAGTGTGGTAGCACAATTGCAGGGCCCCCAAAAAGAGGCTAGTACTGGTGCTTCTCCAGCAGAGACTGGAAAGCAGTGGTACAGCAAGAGCCCACGGGAGACATGAATGCTTAAGAGAGTGCATGAGTTTTTATCAGGAACCCAAGTCTAGGGGAAAGCACTTAAGCCTGTGTTTTCAAGTGAAGCAGATGCTTAAGGGCTTTGCTAGCTTGGGTGTGGTGGTTGCCTATGGCACATTGTTGTGTTCCGTGCTGCATGTCCCTCCGCAGCAGCCCAGCGGAGGGATGCTCTGCTTGGGAAACCAACCCCGACAGCCTTCATAGCTTAAAACCAAGCCTGGTAGTGGTCTCTGTACAATCCCACTTGACTATTCTGAGCAAAATCTCATCCGAAGTGTTTCCTCCTGGTTTAATGCTGTTCACATTTGTATTTTAAAACTGCAGACTCAGCCTAATGAAATGAATTTCCAGTGCTTCTCTTTTTTAATGTGTAATAATGTTTTGTTGATGTTTTTTTCTCTACACTCCACAGCGTTGAGCTAACAATTCTAATTTTATTTCTAACCCGCTTGCCCTTCCTCTGGCTTTTTCCTGTCCTGATCTGTTTCCTCTGATGCTGATTATTCTTCCTTTACCCACAGAGCTATAAGAAAGCTATAGATGAGGTTAGTGATATCTTTTCTCAGTGGGTCATGCCTGTGCAAGGTTGACTTGTTAGTGGCTCAATACTGAACCGGGTTTTCTTGATGCTGACATTGAAAAGGTGGCAATGTAGTCTTGGGGCAGACGAGAGACCGAGCGATTGTGTCTCGGCATAGGGAGCCTGCGTGTGGGGAGGGGAGCAGCACGGTGGCTGTGTTATGCTCAACCAAGGGCTGCCTGAAACCCACTGGCCAGACCACTTGCATGGAAGCCATGGCAAGGAGCACCCCAGCATTCACACACAGGGCAAACAGTGCTGCCATTTTAGTGTATTTGAAAGAGAAGGAGCAAGAGCAGAGGTTTCTGATGCCAGTGGAGGTAGTCTGGACAGCCTGTGCCACTCACTGCATTCTGCTCTCAGTTACAGCCCCCAGCCACCCACTGATTTCAGTGGGGTCATCAAGCACTATTTGAAGTGCATTTTAAACCTGATTCAAGCAAAGATGCCTGGCAAATAAAGGAAAACAAAGCAGTGAGATACATTGGGTCATTCATTCTCCCGGACCAGACCATCAGCTGTAAAGCCAGAGTCAGCGGAGCCGTCTTGGATGTTAATGGCCAATGCTAGACTTTCTCCATCCTCTAAAAAAAATAAAAGCACTGAATTACACCTTTTTATTTTACCGTATGATAATATTTTGAATATATGCGCATCTGGTGATGCTGAATGTTTTAGTGTTTATGGGGAAAGACCTGATGTAGCATTTAACTTGCCTCACACACATCACTGTGTGCTTGTCCCTGGTAATTATGGGGCTGTAATGGCAAGCACCTGTAGCAGCACCTTCTCCTACAGCCTCATTCCTCTAAAACTAGAAGATATAGAAGAAAGAAGATGTGCTGGTTAGTTAACTTGTTCTCTTGGGTAAAACATGAGCAATATATTTTGTGTAGGGAGGTGCTTTGTTAAGGGAAAAGCACATAAATCAGTGTCTAAATAAAGGCAGCATGTGCACTAAATTCAAGTTCAGTGAGGTGTGTGATTTTGGAAACCAGTCTGACTTGATTCCAGCAAATATTAAATCCAAAGAAGTCTTTGTAATTAGAAGTAATTAAAAAGCACTGTTAACTTATGTGTTATGTCATCCGCAGTAATAACATTTCAAACATATGTGTAACTACAGAGCACTTTCTATTTGTACGATTGTTTTTGATCCAAGAGCAACTCACTGAAGCCATTTAATCCTACATAGTGCCTCATTACTTAGAGAAAATGATAGCATCAAAAAATTTACCATCCTGAGGCAAAGCTTTAACTAGGAAGTGCAAGTTATCTGATTATACTGTCTAGAGTATTATTGCTGTTATAACTTCCAAATTAGTTGTTAAAAACTAATTAAACTGATTTTTAAAATACTTTATTATCCTCTAGTGATGACCAAAGGAAGCTGATAGGGTGCCTTGAAACGTGTTAGGAATGAAAGGTGCAAAAAAACCCCCAATTTTCACAGTTTATCACTGTGATAAGGAAGGGTTCAGCCCTAGTCCTTCCTTCAATGTAGGAAGTCCAGCTGCAATTTTAAGAGGCTCTCATGCAGTCCTAAAGCCCTTTTCAAAGTTGAGGAGGCTCTAACCAACTCAAAGGCAAGTGCTTAATAAAGAACATACTATATTCTATAAATGGAAAGCATTGTTAAGCTGTTGAAATTGTCATTAGTTCTTATTTAGGAAAAGAAACAATCACATCATTTGAACTGCTACAGTGCTAATTAAAATAATTAGTTGTCGTGACTGCAGATTTGACTTCATTTCTATCCCAAATGTCTTGGCATCAAAAATAAACTCTTGAAATACCACATTCTCTCTTTAATCTTGATACCTGTAATATGCTGTAATATACATTAATCTTGATAATTTGTACCTTTCTTCAAAGGTACTGCGAGCATTTGGAGAGGGATATATAGTACCCATCACAGGTACCTGCTGTGAAGCAGGGATTCATCCTTTGGTTATTTTAAAAATAGCGGGTTTTGGTCTACTAATATTTACTGGTCTGATGCAAAGATCTCTGCCATCTATGGGTGTCCTTCCTGTACATCAGAGGCTGGGCAGGGCAGACCTGGGAGCAGAATGTGCGGCTGTCGGCAGTGGGAAGCCCGCTGGGAGGTGTGGGTCATCAGTAACCAATGTACAGGTTGCTTGCAAAATATTCCTGCTTCACAGTTAGGAAATAAACTGGGTTTGCATCTCAGCATAGAGGTTTTCCATCGTTTTCTTCACATGTCGACGGGATAGATTTTTTGCAACCATAATTAATATTGCTGTAGTCATCCTGCTGGAACGGTAAACTGGAAATGCAGTAAATGAGAGTATGGCCGTAAGACAATTGTGGAATTTAGTCTTTTTCAATGAGTTTCTTTCTCCCTAATCCTTTATCTCTGACCGAATGCACTGATGCCTACCTCGGTCACTAATATAGGGAGAAATGGTAAGACTGACAATTGCGATGCTTTGTTCGTCGTGTGCATGTCTTGTGCAACAGAGTTCTCTAACCCATTCTAATTCAAGCTCTCATGCTTTTCTGCCCTACTGCTTCCCCCTGCATTGCTATAAAAGCATGTAAGATAACAAAAAGTCTCTTTTCTACACGGTGCCTGCCATGTTCCTTGTTTTGAAATAGCAATGTCTATTTTATATGACTGTCGGGTCTGAGACCTCATCAAAGTCATGGTAAACTGAAAAATTATTACTGGGCTTTGGGACTGCTCCTATATTATTTTTTTCTTGTTTCAAAGCTTATTTTTTTTTGTTTTGCCCTTAGCTTGTAGGCTGCCACATTTCACATGAAGTGCTTAATGGGTCCCGCTGAGGGACTGATTTGTTTCATTTAGTTATCCGGTTTTTTGATCGTGTGGCTGACTCAGAGCTGTGACTCCGAAGTCTGGCTGAGCTGGGCGCTTCTCCTCGTGTTCCTCACTGCCTCTCGGCAGCCGCCCGACAGTGGAGACTCGCCGCGGAAGCAGCTCTTGATGTGGGGATTGCACCACCCATGGGAGACGCTGTCATTGCTTCCTTCCCAAATGCATTTATTACAGAATAAATATAATTACGGGGTCTCTTTGAGAAGTTTGAAAGAAGAGAAAACCCTGCAGGAGAAATTCTCCGAGCCAATCTTTGAAATAACGTTGTTTTCCAGTTTACTATGATGGTGACTGAACTTCACCTTTCCAACAAATATAATTTTGTCGTGTATATACATATAAGTGTGTGTATATATATGCATACACGTTCCAAACAGAAAAAGAAGAGGTTGGCTATTGATTTTTCAGTGAGCGTAAATCAGTTTTGTTTTGTTTAATAAATGCTACATGCTACAAACATTGTTTTACGTTCGTCTCATGTTTGTAACAACTCTGTAAAGCTATTTCTTGTTGCTCGTGCTGTTAGCATTGGCTTTTGAAGAAATGTTTGTGACTTGTCCTCACTTTAAATATAATAGCCTTTGCTTTCTTGTTTTCTTCCCCCATCCCCTTTAGGATCTGACAGCCTTAGCCAAAGAGTTGAGGGAGCTGCGCATCGAAGAAACCAATCGCCCCCTGAAGAAGGTGACGGACTACTCCTCCTCCAGTGAGGAGTCGGAAAGCAGCGAGGAGGAGGAGGAGGATGGGGAAAACGAGACGCATGATGGGACCGTGCCTGTCAGTGATATTCCACGGCTTATGTAAGAAGCGCTTTCTCTGGGGGGAGCAGGGAAACTGTGAAGCCCTGTTGTGTCTTGGTCTTGAGGAACAGTAGCTGTGCTATGTGGCATGTCCAAAGTATGTCAGTATTTGGTGGTAATGGCACTGGGAATGGTGTTGTGGTTGCAAGAGATTCTGTATTCAGATAAGTCATAGAATCATAGAACAGTTAGGGTTGGAAAGGACCTTAAGATCATCTAGTTCCAGCCCCCTGCCATGGGCAGGGACACCTCCCACTAAAGTCTTTCTCCTAGTCAAAACTAGAGATATTTAATGGTAAAAACTGAGTTATTTCCACTACACATTCAATAAACTTGGGCTCCAAGATGGTGGACCTGTTCCTGTTCATGAGCAAGGCTGGTTTTTGGACAGAGTGGACATATCTGACCACATCCATCCCTTGAGTTTCCTGCCCATGGGGTTGGTGAGGTAAAACTCTGCCAGCTCTTGAGCCTGGTATTGCCCCAAATCAAGCCATGCTAAAGTGCAGTACTTTGTGGCCTGCCCAGTGCCAACTGGTAGAGCCAGGATTATAGAAGTGCTGCATCTTCATCTTTGATTTTTGTCCTTGGCTCAGTCACTGCACAGGCAGCAAAACTTGCTGGGTTAAAGCACTGAAATGAAAAAGTCATCAGACTGTACTATTGAGTTACCATTATAGGTCATGGGACACTTGTGCTTTTGGGCGCCTCTGGACGAGGGAGGAGGGCTGCATAGTTTCGACACACACTATACAGCTGTCACTACACAGAGCGAGCTCATGGAGCATCCCTACTCAGTCTCCTTTCCTGGTGCTTTGTAGCATTAGTGTGGCAAGGACATTTCTGGGACTCACTGCCTGGCATGGGGTCTGACTCTTACCCCTATGAATTCACAGAGAAGTTGTGGGAAGGCTTATGGGGATTATTTGCATTTTATTCAGTTAATTTCCATTCTTCCTGGTAAATATTAGTTCGTATAGATGTTATTAGGCTTCATAGTGGTGGGGTTTGGAGCAGCAGAGAAGCCTTCCAGGTGGCAAGGAGACCTAGAGGGTCCGTGTTATGCACAGTGCCAAGCTCCTGTGTTGGAGCTCCCTTCCAACAGGACAAGAAAAATCAGAGTTCTTGGAATTCGCTGGAGAAAGTCAAGAGACAGAAGGATGGCTATGAATATACAGGAATTGGATAGGCAGTCACATGTGCAAGAAGTAACCTCAGGCGGCTCACAGAAGAGTTTAATCAGGAGTGGTTAATCTGTACTGACATGCTTCCACCGAACACCTTGAGTTTAACACAGCACTTTTCAGTGGATGAAAGTATCTCACTGAGTGCTTTGCCAGATGTCAGAGGACAGGTATGGTGGTGAGATGGATTCCCCTAACCCACTGCCAGCTGAACACCACTTGTCCTGTAATGGCCTGTTGATGGATGTGCCCCAGAAACTGAACATGAAGAAGCAAACCATTGGTGTCACAGTGAGGCGGCAGGAGCTCTGTCTCTATCTAAGCCTTCCCAGCTATATGCAAGTGTAGCTGTGAAGGCTTACACACACTGTTCTCTGTCTGGGAAAAAAAGAAAGCACATGCTTGGCTTTACACTTCTATTTCACAAAAGAAACCTTAAGTCCCAACTAGATGTAGTTGGGCATTTTTCTATCAAAGCTTCATCTTTCCCATGTTCAGTGTTTTTCATTAGCATCGGCCCAAGAGAGATCATCTCATCTTCTCCTGCACATTCCAAGTGATCTTTGTATAACCCATTTTTAAACTTCCCTGGACATTCTCCCTGAGCACTGGGCTGCTTTTCATCCCAGCTCTGTCCAGGTCTCCTGCTGCTGGATAAGTCCATCCATCACTGTGTCCCAGTGGACAGGAGAGATTGTTTATTCCTTCTGCCTCTGCAGATACCTTTTCTTCATCTGAAGACTATGATGACTCACTTTAGCTCTCTCTCCCCTGAGCTGTGCAAGCCAGCTCTTGCCTACATAGAGAGATTTTTTGTAGGGTGACATGGAAACTGCATGCCAATGAAATCTGGGACCTCAGGGCTACCACAGGCATTCATTCACTCACTGCGTGGTCTCAAAATTAACATAACGTCCTTTGTCACTGCTTTTTTATTTCTGAAACTGGCATAACTGTTTTATTTTCTCATCCTCTGGTGGTGTTGAAACGCTAGTGGTAGGAATGTATGAGCTCCTCAGGTGAAAGGTGATGCAGAAGTATCACACTCTCTTCTTTGGAGTACTTTGGTGATGCCTGTCCAGTTGTACATTTGATATGATACAGGCAAGGATCCATTATCACACCAGTTACACCTTGGGGTCCCTGGAGCTCATGCCTTGCATTGGACCAGTAACTCCTTGATTAATGCAGGCTTGCTTTGGCTTTTCACATTACCAAGCTCCCTCGTGAGCCTTTGGGTTCTGACAAGCAGGTGTGCAAGGGGGTAACATGTTAAGGGGTGAATTACTTCAATACTGATGAAAAGCAACCAGTCTGTGTGGCTTTTAAATGCAAAGTAAAGGATCTCGTCAGCAATGTCTTCATAACCACCGTCATTTTCCAGTGCACAGGCAGGGTAATCCAGGAGCATTTTGACATTTGCTTTTGGCTTTGTTTGAATTATGTTTAAGCAGCTGGTCTGCTAAGAAGGTTATAATAAAGTAACGGTGGCTGCTCACCACCTGTGACATCCACTCTCTGGCAGTCCTAAAATTTAATGAGTGGGAGAATAAATTCCAGCCTCTCCCTTGAGATAGGAGCACAGAAATAAACTTAAGGCGAGTGATGGGTCAGGGCTGCATCTTCACCAAGAAAACAGCAAAGAGCTGGAGGACACAACTTGTGCTCCTGCCCACACCTCCTCCAAACCTCATCCCCTCTCTTGTTGTTTGTCACTGGATGCTCCGATGCACTGTTCCCTTTTCATGGGTGGACATGGGGAATAAAGAGAATGAATTTATTTTGGGTTTTTTTTTAACTTCAGTAGAAAAACTGATGCAAGGCAGAGGAAGACTGCAGAAACTTGTTACCTGTTTAGCAGTGCTCCTCTTGAGGCACCTTGGGAAGGGGAGGGCCCTTCTCTTTGGCCTCTGTGCTGTGTCTGTAGTGTATCAACCTGACCCTGGTGCCTTATTTCTGACAAGAGAAATAATCTCCCTATATGTTTAAGTGGATATATTTTCTAATTTTGCTTCTTGTGTGATACAAAGCCTTAACCCTTATTAAATTAATACTATATTAGAGGATTTATCATCTAATCTAGCAAAGGAAATATTCATCATTAATGCTTTTCCATTCTGTCCACAGCCCAACGGGAATTTCTGGCAGCAATGAGCCGTACAACCTGGGAATGGTGACGACCCATGGGCTGGAGACTTCCCACGCAGATACGTTTAGCAATATTTCAAGGGAAGGGACTTTAATGGTGAGAGAGGTAAGTTGTAAAACAAATATTCCCATGGAGCATCTTCAGGAGGTTTTGCCCATGTAAGCACAAAAGCTAACAGTGCTGTGTGTCCGGAACACAAAATGACTAAGTAAATTGTGCTTGTTAGCGCTCTTGTTAATGCAATTTACACTCAGAGCAAATGTGACAAGTGCAAATGTTTCTCAGAACTACAAACAGCAGTGAATAGTAATTCCAGGGTGTACGGGGACAATGCTCATACAAATGACTCTGCTGTAATCCCACTATAGCTCCAAGCAACTGAAGTTATCTTAAATTTACAGCATTTAGTTAATACACTTGGAATCTGGCCCAGAGTCTCCCCTCTTCTTGCCAGCGTATGCACTGTGTAGCTGTCGGAGGTGTGCAGTGTTGTAGAGCATTTGGAGAGTTTTACCAAAGGCTGGTCATGCCTGAGGAAGGCCAAGCTCCCTTCACCACCAGCCAGCCCAGTGAGCCAGCGGCAGGGGGCACTGGGCATCCCACACAGATGCTTGCCCCTGTGCCTAGCTCTGGTATTGCAGAGGTAAGGCTGCAGTGGGAGCAGTCCTGATGTATGGTACTGCAGGAGAGAGGCAGAGGAGGCATGTTTGGTTAGTTGTGGAAGATCTTCCCCAGTGTTTCAGATTCCCAGTTGCTGGAACATGCTGGCGGTGCTGCTGGAAACACAGGTGGGTAGCAGGTCTCCTAGTGAGGGGACAGGCAGTGGATATGAGAGTCACTCTCCTGCTAGTATGTAAAGGAGGAGTATGGGTGAGAAAAGGGGAGGGGAGTTTGGAGTTAGCAATCATAAAGAAGGCATGTTTAGATCAAATGCAAACTAGACTTGAGCAGCATTTTGATTATTAATTCCATTTATATAAAATATTAACATGTGAAGGGAAAAAAATAGAATGCAACTTTGAAAGAGAGGAAGGGATTAGCAAAAGAAGCCACAGCATGTTTGCTGCTTTTCACCACGAGTTTTGGAGATGGGCAGCAATGCTCAGCCCACCTCATCCCCCGCTGGTGTGGAGCTGTTCCGAGCTGGGATCGCTGCACGCTGGACAGCTCCCTGTGCATCCTTGTAACAGGGAAGGTGACGCAGTCGAGCAGGAGAACTAATCGCTGCTGTAACAGACAGCCGTTTGCAAAATGAGGCTGGTGTTTAGCATCAAAACTGTAAAACACATGCCATGCCAACAGGGCTATATAAGAAAACTGGAACCTTGTGGCAGAGTGAAATGCCAGTTGTTCTGCTGATGCTGCCACTGTTCACTGCTGTTTTGGGTTACAGAAACATGCAACGGGGGCTGTGTTGTCATTTGCCGTCAGGCTACTCGCTGCCGTAGCTGTGCAAAGCTGTTAAGGCTAACACTGATCGAGGGGTCAGATTCTGCTGTCAGTGATGGCTGTGTGGGAGGAAAGCTGGCCATGGAGTTTTCAGCCATGGTGGCAAGAGCAGAATCTGCCCTGCATTCCTTGTCTCAAAAGGACAGTGATCAGGCTTCTCTCGCTGTAACGTGGCTAACTACTCTGTATTGACTTTGTGATTAATCCTGTCTTTATTTCTCCTGGGCAGGGGGGGGGGGGTTGGTTAGCTGCTTGCCAGATTGCATGGGGATGGAAGCAGAGAGGGTCCTTCTCCTGAGCTTGCTCTAAGAACTGGGGGACGTCCAACAACTTAGTTTTGTTTGGTTTTTTTCTCTTCTTTTTCTCTTTTTTCTTCCCCCTTCTCTTTCTTCCTCATGCCTTGTGTTTCTGCAGACCTCTGGTGAAAAAAAGCGTTCTGGCCATGCAGCCAGCAATGGCTTTGCAGGTCACATCAATCTCCCTGACCTGGTGCAGCAAAGCCACTCGCCTGCGGGCACACCGACTGAGGCTCTGGGGCGAGTCTCCACGCATGCACAGGACATGGACTCGGTGCCTGAAGTAGGTGGTGGGGGGCTCCTCTTTCTCCTTTGCATTGCTTTAAACAAGTATTAACATCTCTTCCTCATAAAGGGGCTTTCCTGCTTTCCTCGCTGACTTTCTTGGCTCTTCCCTCTCTTATGTTTCTGGTCCATGTGGGTGAGTGTAGTGGAAATATGGGTGAATCTGATGGGTTGTTGCTATATGGGTCTAAGGTTGATGGTAGAAATGTATATTAGATCTTGTCTGAAGCCCACCAGTTGGAGTTTTTGTGGTGATGGCTTGAATGCTGCCAACTGATGAGAAAGCCCCTTGCTGGGGTTTTGGTTTGTTTGTTTTTCTGACACTTGGAAATAAAAGAGAAAGAAATCATGAGAGCCAGTGATACCAGTAACTTCAACTGGGCCCAGCTCTCACCTGTGCATTCTCTGATACTTAGTGTTGACTCAGAAGGTTAGCAAAAACCAAAGCCAGCAAAATTCTAGATAATTCTTCAGTCCTGAAAAAATCTGCACACCTTTAAAATGGGGTGTTTCCTGTTATGGCAAAGTATTTCTCCCTGGTGGCTGTTTTGCAGGTACACAATTGAACATTGAGTAAGGTGTAAAAGGACTTGGAAAGTACAAGATGTGACACATAAGACAAGGGAATTGATATGTCCTGGTTTACTGTTGCCAGCTGTGAGAACCAGGCGCAGTTCTGTGTTCTGTCATGAGAAAGAAACCCATTTTGGTGCTAAATAGAATCATAGAATATGACAAATGCTAAATAAGCTATTGCATTTAATATTTTCACTTTGTTGGATACACATCAGAAGTTCTGTCATTGTATTCTGTTTCACAGAAATGATGTCCTCATTTTATAGTGTACTTTTACCAGCAGTATAAAAATAAAAAATGCTTGGAATTGGGCATTGCTGGAACGTAAGAACAGATGGTACCTGACTTCACCTCAAGGTTTTAGCTGTTTTGTCATTGCCTTGAAAGTGGGTGATGAGAGAGTTGATGCTGAAAATGACACCTTCCATGGTCATCCTGGGACTTCTTAAACGTGGGCAAGCACTGGGTTTAGATATATTCACTTACAGAATACCAACCAAGAAGATCTTTTCCATTTCTAAAACTGCATTATCAGGGCTGAATGAACCAGGAGACTTAGGGATTTAATTCACAGGTGTCTCATGGTACTGTGAGAAAAAGAAGGGAGCAAGCACAACCACACCTTGCAGCTTGTTGCTGTCTCTGTAAGCCACCACAGTTGAACAGGAAGATGTCTTAACATTTAAATAGCAGACTTGGAAGTCATTAAGTAATGCCAGCTTCTTAAGAGAATGGCTGAACCTGAGCAAAGACAAGATATGCTCAGTGCATTGGGATGAGGGGTTTCTTCATAACTCATTTGTCGGAAAACACTTGCTGGAAAGCATCCCTGTAGATACTGAATTTTTCTCATCCTTGAATTGGTGGTGGTTTATGGAAAAGGCATCCAGCACAGGGAAAAAATGTGTATTTCTTGGATAGGAGAGAAACACAAAGTAGTGAGTATATCTCACATGCACACACAAATTTGGCCATACTGTGTATGTAAATGTGGTATCTGTTCCTGCAGCCTTCCCTGCTGCAGGCTGTTATCTCCTTCCATGGGTCTTGGTTACCATGTACATTTTGGAAATCCATACTGTTTCTATGGAAACAGGCGGGCTGACAGGGTAATAAAGATGAAAGGGAAGCAGGATGTACAGCATGGTTTTGGCATTCACAGGGGATGGAAGCCAGCTCACCCATGGATGCCAGTCCCAAAATGCTTGGCAAGACCAAGCTGCAGGGGTGCTCCCACTAGGTTTTTGCCACTAAATCTTTCTGTGGCACACTGGAGACCAGGTGTGAGGCCAGCCCAGTGTGGGTGCAGATGTACCAGGGTGGCAGTGTTCCCATGACACACTTTCCTGCAGCACAGGCTTGTCCCCACGGCAGTTGTCAGCACAGGGGGCTGCAGCAGTGGTGTTGGCTGTGGGCTCTGGTGTCTCAGTGATGTGAAAGCTGAGGAAGATTTATTCCTTCCAGGAAAGGAAAATGTCCAGTGGAAGAATAATGTGAGCAGTAGTACTGCTGCAGAGTGATGTGGGGTTTGCTGCTGTTACAGCTCTTAACAGAGCTCATAGATAAAGCATATCCTGGGTAAATACTGGAGTAGGAAAAATAAGCTGCTCAGCAAGGGGGAAAATCATGACACTTTGACTCCCAAGGCAAGGATTTCCTGTTGCTTAAGAGAAGGTCTTGGCCTCGTTTTCTGCCTTAACAAAGCAATGGCTTTAAGAATAAAGTAGTGTGATGCTGCAGTTTGTTCCTCCCCAAATTCCCTTGGCAAAGTATTTGCTCTGACATTCCCTGCAGTATCTTCAGGTTAAGTTTTGTTAGCTTAGAAATAGCTGTTTCTGCAGTCCTACCTGAAATGCTGCAGGCAGTTTAAAATAGCAACCCATACATGTCATCCCCATGAGGTGTGCTGAAAGCCAGAGTTTGCAGGGGATGCCATTTTCTGATGAGCCTGAGTATCTAGGCATTTTCTAACAACCTGTTAAAAAGCTTTCCCTAAAGAGAGAGCTTTAGATCAGTGCACAGCTTGCCCCAGGCCTTCCCCAGCTCCAGTGCTTCAGATTCTCCCAAACCAGGGGGGTTGGGGCCTGCCTCTGCAATAGGTGTGAGGACCAGCAAAAACAGCTCAGCAGAATGATAAATAGATGTTTTGCTGGGAGCTGACTTTTCTGACTTTCCCACAGGCGTCAAGATTTTGGGCTTAGCCCAGCAAATCCCGAGATACCAAGTGGTGAGAGTGGTATTATAGCTGTATGAGCATTCCCGCCTAAGTCTTACAGGTCCCAGAATAGATTTCCACAACCTGTTGAAATAAAATCTTTACTCAGACTGTGCTAGTTAGTGTTTGGCTTTGGCCCAAGGGAAGCAACAGTCCCACCTTTCCCATCTTTCTTGAATTACTCCAGTGGTCACTGGTCCATGTCAGCTGCCCCGTGCCAGAGCTTTCCAAGGGCTCATGGTGCTGTCCTGCCAACCTTGGCTGCATGCTGAGAGAGTGGCAAAAGCAAATTCTCACCTGCCTGCCATCCCAGAATGGGCTTTTGAAGGCAGGTGTCTAACATGCAGGCAAGTTGGGGTTTACCTGCGTTGACTTTTGCCTCTGGCCCTGTGGCTTCTCCGCTAACTGGTCTCATGGCTGCGCTGTGCTTCTGCCTGTGAGAAGAGAGTGGAGCTGGGCCCCGCTCCTCTTGTTTTCTGTTGCTCATGGCCACTCACAAATCCAGTTTAATGTTTTTCCTGACTAGTGATGGGGGAGGAGGAGCACATGTTCACAGAGGGCTTGAAAAGGGCACTGCAGGTGTAGACATTGTGTCTGCTGATTAGAAAGTCTTACCTATACACGCATACACAAAATTATTGTTATTTCTTGTGCTCTGAGCAGTTTCTTTGCTGTTTATTTTCCAGTATGGTATGGGAAGTAGCACCAAAGCCTCTTTCACCCCCTTCGTGGACACCAGAGTATATCAGACCTCACCTACTGATGAAGATGAAGATGAGGACGAAGAGTCATCTGCTACTGGTAGGAGGCAGTGTGGCCAGTTTGAGAGGGGAGGGCCTCATGGAAACCAGATTGTGGAAGCTGAGTAACCCCACTTAACCTGTTTCATATTTCACTTGCTCTTGTCCAAACGTTGCTCATGTCTGCATCCTTGTGGTGTCCTGTTGCTGTACAACTTCTCCCGCACCAGAGAAATGCCACCAGGAGGATCTGGGGGAAAAGAGGGAGCAACAGAAATCCACCCATCTGCCTGGGCAGTCGGGAGAAGTGTTCCTGGTAGAACTAGGAAGTGGTAATCTCTCAAAAAGAGAGATTTGGCAGTTGCTATGAAGTCACTGGAAGCGGCTGGATGTGAGCAGGCAGGCAACAAATAGAGCTGGTCAGCTTCACAGGCAGGGCTGGAGGCTGGGGGCGTCACCTGCTGATGGGTTTGGTGTTGGTTCTAATCCATGAGAAGATCCTAATGATCCTTCTCCAGTCTAGTAGCTTGTAACATAGTGATCACCATCAGGTGATAACTCAAGTATTGTCTTCCTGTCCCAAAAAAAGAGGTGACAGAAGAATTAATCCATCACACCTCACTGCCTTGTGTTTCCTTGCAAGCCCTGTTCACCAGCGAGCTGCTCAGACAGGAGCAGGCCAAGCTGAACGAAGCTCGGAAGATCTCAGTGGTGAATGTCAACCCCACCAACATCCGTCCCCACAGTGACACCCCAGAGATCCGGAAATACAAGAAGCGCTTCAACTCGGAAATACTCTGTGCTGCTTTATGGGGTAAGCCCTGAGCACGCTGTGCCTTCAGCAAAGCTCCCTGGAGCAAATAGCTGGCAGTGAAACTCGAATGTGTCATCACAGGACCAACCCCGTGCTTCTGGTTGTCCCTTTCTCCATCCTGGGCAAAGCTGATATCCCCAAGTCCCTGCACTGTAAATGTGACCCTTTGTGTTCATGGGAAGATCGCATTCTTAGCTGGGATCTCATGGTGGTAGCAGGGATGAGCTCAGAGTGTTGTTCTTGGGAGCAGCCATGGCTCCTGGTGCCCATTGCCATATCCTCTTCAGGTGTGAATCTGCTGGTGGGCACAGAAAATGGCCTGATGCTGCTGGATCGAAGTGGGCAAGGGAAGGTCTACAACCTCATCAACAGACGGCGATTTCAACAAATGGACGTACTTGAGGGCCTTAATGTCCTCGTGACAATATCAGGTATGTCTTTCATGCTCCCACCCCATCATTCACCTTCTTGGCTGTATGCCATGAGCAGTTCCAGCTCAGACAAAACCTGCCCACCCATACCTGTGGGAAGCTCCCAGGGCTGCTTGAGGTGGTTTATTCCAGAATCAAAGGTTTCTCCCATCGCCTGCTGGCTCTGTTCCATCTACAATATGCCATCCTTCTTAGCAGGAAAGGGAAGGTGCAGGATACTGGCAGATACCCCAGCAAGGCAGGTAGTTACAGTTTGAGGGGGCAGCAAGCTCTGCTCTTGGGTCTGTTTGGCTCTAGCCAAGGGAGCCATGAGCCATGGCTTCAGGGATCCAGCTCATACCATGGCTCAGGGTACCCCTCACATCGTGAGGGCCACAAGCTTGTCACTGTCCCATGTTCAGCCAGGAGCTTTGGAACTCTCAAATCAGGCTCTTGAGTGATTCCTGGCAAAATGCAAAAGCTCTCTAGTCCAGTCTCCCAAGAGAGCACCCAGCATCCCCCTGCAGAGCAGCCCCATGAAGCACATGGAGCTGAGGCACAGCCTTCTGCTATACCTGCCCCACAAAGCTCACAGAGTAGAACAGAACAGTAGGAAAAATGCTTGTTAGGAAAGCTGCTTGATACCTTCCTTCTGTTTACTTTTGCATTGTTCAACACCTTCCTTTGGCTCACTCTGCATTCACCTGTAAATTCCTGCTCCCTCCGTTCAGATAGAGCTCTTCAGAACCACTGCTTCATCATTTACCTTGGTCTGCAGCTCCACTGTTGTTTGGGGGATGCAGATGCAGGAATAACAGGTTTCATACAGCTGGAAGATGAATGGGGAGGGAGCACTGTCCCCCAAGACAGCATCAAGAATGAGCCTTGGGGATTTGAGGAAACTCATGAGCAGATGGAGATCCTGGTTTATGGTTTGGACCCTGTCCCTCTAGGCTCGGTGTGAGCTGTGTCTTGTCCCTGTAGTGGGGGCTTTGCCCCAACAGAGAAGCTTGTAGCCTGATTGCAGCCATCCAAAAGCAGGCTGGCAGACATGCAGAAGTTTGACAGCCCCTCAACATTGCAGAGTCCATCACCAAGCTTTTTGGCAAATAGCAGTGCCTGTTGCAGACCACAGAGCATGTGTTTCAGCTCCAGAGTGGAATTAAAGTTGTGTGAAGGAGAAGAGAGAAAAGAAACCAGGTAGTTGGGTAAGCCCTGAGCCATAAGAGAGCTGAGGGCATGTCCTCATGGTGCCTGACCATCTCTCCATGAACACTGATGTACAGAAAAAGGAACATTTCCAGGTTGCAGGAAGCAAAAGCCCAGCTCTTCCACTCTTCACCTGCTGCCTGGGCTCTGCTTTCCATATGGTATTTTCCCAAGCGAAAAGAAAAAGCCCAGCTAAATTGCTGTTTTCAGCTTCATCATGAAATGAACTTTATCATCTTGTGAGTGAAAGTAAGCCCTGAAACCTCAAGATTTCTCGTGCCTGCGTGTTGTGCTCTGACAGGGAAGTTTCTTTTGTAACAGGAAAGAAGAACAAGCTGCGTGTGTACTATCTCTCCTGGCTGAGAAACAGGATTTTACACAACGACCCTGAAGTGGAGAAGAAGCAGGGCTGGATCACGGTTGGGGACCTGGAGGGATGCATCCATTACAAAGTCGGTGAGTGGCCTCTCTGGAAAAAAATGTCTGAAGAGGTGCAGGTCTTAGAGCTGACCTGACAGCTTCTCTTAAAAGTATGGATAGACCATAGCCACAAATAAATTTGGAATTCATCTATATTTGTGAGGTGGACACTGCCCAAGAAGCTGTTCCTGGAGATGAGTTGTTCAACCTTGTTAGAAAGAAAGTTTAAATTGGTTTTATTTTCATTTTAGTGAAATATGAAAGAATCAAATTCTTGGTGATTGCCTTAAAGAATGCTGTAGAGATCTATGCTTGGGCTCCCAAACCATATCACAAGTTCATGGCATTTAAGGTATGTTTATCTTTTAACCAAAATACACTCTGTAATTGTAAATACACAACATTTCTGTTGTATGCAGAGCAGAAAAAGCATCTTGCTTATGTAGCTGAGCTCCTTGGGATGCCTGGCAGGCTTGGGAGACAGGATACAATCTGGCTTAAGAGGCTGGATACCTACTGCTTATGGCTAACAATGAAGTGTTAATATTAGCTTTTATGCTGGCAGGCTTTACTTGGGAAATTCGCAGAAAGCTGACCAAGTGCTCACGAGTAAACCTGTACTGGGTTTTTGGGGGGAAGGGGAGTTGCGTTGTTTGTTGGGGTTTTTTTAACCTCTGACTGGTTTTTCACATATAGTAGAAAATAGGTTGGCAGTGCTTTACAGTTTTATTTTGCAAAGGCCTCACCCCTTTTGCAGTGTGGATTTTGTTTGAAGACAGGAAGTCAAAGAGAATGACCCATTCTTTCTCTCTCTTTTTCTCTCCCTTTTCATTTACCTCAGTTTCCTTCAGTGAGACCTTTCTCTGTAACTTGCTAGTGGGTATTTTGTACTTAGTCCTTTAAAGCACTTTTCATCCTACACTCTGTGCAGAGACAAGAGGCAATACCTTCTGGAGACATTCATGCAGAGTAATCTCATTTTGCATCCCTCCAGCGCAAATGGGCTTGTTCAGTATCGGGTCACATTTGCTTTTTCTGAACAAAAGCCAGAATAAATGGTCTCAGTGACATGGAGAGCTCAGCAGCGTTAGAATGGCCTGGGATCCAGCCTCTGCGGGCTCTGGTGAGGATGCTGGTTAGTGCTCCTGGTGCTGCTTCTCCCATCTGAGGGGGCTGAGCACCCTTGCCTTGCCCTATAGGCAGGCATCTGTTGGGAGAGTGGGAAATACCACCTCCTGATTTTCCCTGTCAGGAATCAGGGTTGTCCTTGCACGGAATACCAGGAGCCTTTTACTCTCCCCTTGGGGATGCTTCATCATCCCAAGCTACAGAGCTACTGTCCTGGATCAGTCTATGCTGGGAAGCAGGTTAGATTGAACAAGGGAAAGTAGGTCTTTGCTCATCTGACTCATTTCAGCTGCCCAAACTGGAGCAGTGATCTGTGCTGAGAGGAGAGCTCTCTGCAGACTTTGTTCTTGCTACCCAGAGCAGCACCAGCATCAGGGGTTCCCGTGTGCTGGCTGTACGCATGCTGATACAGAATTGAGCTGTTGCCTTCATTTAGAGACAAAATCGTTGGGCTGACCTCAGGCTCCTGGGGGAAAAAGAAAGAGCTGTGCTTGGCAAGGGTGAGCACTTCTCTACTGAGATACTGGGGTGGCTGGAGCAAGTGGGTAATGCCCTCTGAGGCATCTGATGTAGTAACAAAGAGATAGGAATATAAATGACCATATCTAGTAGGAAACACAGTCAAGAAAATATGATTTCATATCAGGCTGCTGCTATGTGGGGATTTCTTGGCTTTCTGTGATACTCACTGAAGGGATTATAAAAGTCTTTTGCAGATCTCCAGCACAAGCCGTTGCTCGTGGATCTCACTGTAGAAGAGGGTCAGAGACTCAAGGTTATCTTTGGATCCCACACTGGTTTCCATGTGATTGATGTAGATTCTGGGAACTCTTATGATATCTATATACCATCTCACGTGAGTACACAGGGAGCGCTGCTGCATGACTAAAACAGGTCACCAGCAAGGTTTGGACAGGCTCTCTGTGGCTCAGCAATGGTGTCCAGTCAGGGGATATCTTGTCTTGGGTTTGACATCCTCTGGTGCCATCTTTATTTAAAGAAGGCTTAGAGGTATCACATACTTCATGTTCATTATATGCACAGCCTATTTCTGTCCCTGTGCCCAGGCAGTCAGGTTTAAGGTTGCTATGTCCCACAGAAAGGAGAATCTGCACACTGCATGAAGCAGTAATGTAGCTCTTTGTCAGGCAGGATGCCATGAAAACAGGTTCTCGGTTGTTGGAAAACATAGACCCCCCTAAGAGCTGGATACCCACTGCGCTGTCCTATTGCATGGTGTCCAGATGTGCTGCCAACACTTGTTCCTGCTGAGGCAGCAGAGTATGCCCAAGTGAAGGTTGCAGGATTAGCGTAGCCCAAATCTCAATAAGGCTGCTGCTCAACATTCGCATCCCCCCTGACAACAGGGGCTCACCACAGGACCTCTCTCAGGTCCACCAGTGCCACAAAAAAATACTGTCAGTGAGGATTTTCTTGTTGGCTTACTCAAGCTCTGTCCATGTTGTTGGCCCAAGCAGCATGAGAAGTACTGTGGCAGTTTGGGATGGTTTTGTGCTGTCTTAGCTATGGAAGGGCAGACATGGGTGGAAAGTTACCGTGATTGCCCTTGGAGCTAGAGACTGATTACTAAAAAACTGTAATAATTGCTTCCAAGATACCTGTAAAATTCTGGGTTTATTTGCCTTGATTTGCACAGAAGATGGATTCATCAAGTCAGCAGTCACTTATTTGTGTTACAGCTAAGTGTCAGCCATCAGTCTTGGGGGGTGTGTGTTGGGATCCCTCTGTACTTGCTGAACCTGTTTATCCTTGATGTATAGGTCAGCTTGATGGCAGGGTAAATGTGACAGTTTATTCCTCTTCAAGCTTAACTCTGAAAGCCAGTATCTGTTTGGTGAATGAAGGGAGGGGTTTGTTCTCAGGTTGGTTTGAGGTTTTGGTTTTTTGTAACGCTCTGCTCCCTTCCCCTTCCCCTTTCCTGCCTTCAATGTAATTCTGACTTTTAGGATTTATTTTAACTGCAGATTCAGGGCAATATTACTCCTCACGCCATTGTCATCCTGCCTAAAACAGACGGGATGGAGATGCTTGTGTGCTATGAGGATGAAGGCGTATATGTGAACACTTATGGACGGATAACTAAAGATGTGGTGCTCCAGTGGGGAGAAATGCCTACTTCCGTGGGTAGGTCAACCCTTCCTCTTCACCTGCATAGGATACAAGTGACAAGCAAAATGAAGAGTCGAGAATGTTGAGATGGAGTCATTTGGGGTTTTGTTTGTCAAAGGAGATTTCTCTCAGCTAGATAAGAGATGCAGTTACTAAATTTCTACAATTTGGTCCTCCATAATAAAACCAAGTGATTTCTTGAATATTTAAGCTCTGGTTTGTCTTGAGTATAAGATAATATTAGCTGATGCGCTGATGGGATACTGTGTTGAGTGGAAGAGGGGCTGGGTACAGAGCTGGGAACACTTGGGTTGCTCTCCTGGCTCTGCTGTTGCTCAGCTCCACGACCCATGGTGGCAAGCTACTGCCCAGCTCCTCACCCACAGAAATCAGAAGATACTTCTTGTTTAAATTACTCAGCACTTTGTAGATGAAAATTAAAGGCTACTGTCCCAGCAGGCACACTCCTGGCTGTCTCTGCCTCTGGTAGAGCTCTGCTATTTATCTTTGTAGGCTTTGAGTAACAGCTGTTGAGAGCTTTTCTGCCTGTTGCATGGTATTTAGCTCAACACACATTGTAACACTTACCAAACTGTTCCTTTTGACAGCCTACATTCATTCCAATCAAATAATGGGCTGGGGAGAGAAAGCTATTGAAATCCGGTCAGTGGAGACAGGACATTTGGATGGAGTATTTATGCACAAGCGAGCTCAAAGGTTAAAGTTTCTATGTGAAAGAAATGATAAGGTAAGTCCACTTCAAAGCTTGTATTCCATACTTAAAGCTACAAGCTACTTTTAGACTTTAAATCTGGTTTATCTTGAGGTTAATAATTAATCTGAAGGTCCTGTTTAATAAGCAGTGCCCATAAACCCACTCCCAATTAATTCTCTTCAGTGGATGCAGACCTCAACCTGTGGTGGGAAGATCTCTTCCACCTCTTGCTGAGATCTGCACTGACTTGGCTTGACTCTCCCAAGTCTTGCATCTGCACATTGAGGCTGCCGAGTAAACCCTGCAAAAGCTGGGCAATGGTGTCCATAAGGATGTGAGTGACCCTGATTTGAGCTGTGGTGCAGAAACTTTCTGGTGCATGTTTTAGAAGCATTTTGATGCATTTTAGAAACTGTTTTCTCCACTGTGTTCAGCACTGATAAACACTGCTCTGGAGAGTCACCAGGGTTGCATGAGGAATGCAGCTGTCATGTAGATGACCCCTGTTGTGGATGTTGCTGATGGGCAGAGGGTGCAGGGAATGAGGGAATGAGAAATTGACAGAGGAAAGAGAATGTTTGCATGGAAGAAATGGTTGAATGCCAGCGTCTGTTTCTGCTCCTGGTACTTGCTGGTCTCACGAGGTTTCACCGAGATGAAACAGGACCATGCAGCAGACTTCCTTTGTAATGAGCACAGTCACAAAACATGTGAGGAAGGTGATTGCTCTGTCCCCGGAGCAGGGTTTAATATTGTGCAATAAAGGTTTGAGGCCATGTTGAGTTATTGCACTCATTGCTCATTAGTTGAGCATTGCCCTATGCGTTGCGTGAAGTTAGGCTGGAAGTATGCAGGAAAAATAGATCCTAACTTTGCAATTGAGTTTAACACAGGAAGCTGCCCCAAGAAGATGAATTTTAGTTGCCAAATACCCCTAATTTGCTTTTTTCCTGATTTTGGAGTACTTGACTCTGCAGGCTTTGCACTGTTGGGGTGGTTTTGAGGAGGTTTTTGTTTGTTTGTTTGCTCCTGTTGATCTCTTTTTCCTTTTTCTAAGAAAATTGGGAAAAAGAACCACCTCAATGTTTCTGAAATACCGGGACCAACTGATCACTGGTGGGTCTGGAATACTAAAACCAGGGGGCCTACAAGAAATCTGGAGAGGGACTTTTTACAAGGGCCTGTAGTGACAGCGCAAGGGAGGATGGCTTTAAACTGACAGAGGGGAGATTTAGACAAGATACTAGGACGTAATTCTTCCCTGTGAGGGTGCTGAGGCACTGGCACAGGCTGCCCAGAGAAGTTGTGGCTGCCTCATCCCTGGCAATGTTCAAGGCCAGGTTGGATGGGGCTTTGAGCAACCTGAGCTAGTGGAAGGTGTCCCTTCCCATAGCAGGGGGTTGGAATTGGATGAGCTTTAAGGTGTCCTCCAACCCAAACCATTCTGTGATACTATGAAAGTCATGTGAAGATCAAGTAATTCTTCGGTTTAAAAAGGACAGAGGCTTCAAATAATCCCTTGCAATATTTTCAAGTTATAACTTATATTTTTTAAGCCTTCCATTGGGGTCAAATGTTAGGTGAGTCCTAACAGAAGCACCAAAAGCTGTATTCTTTATACAGAGTCTAGTCTGTGCTTTGAGCGATTGAAGGAAAGTAGTTTTCCCAAGCTTTACTTTCAGGAATAGCTGAAATACCAGAACTAACTTTTCTGAAGAAAACCATTTCACACCAATGCAGATGTTTACCGAAATGGTTAATGTTTAGCAAGCTACAAACCACTTTTAAGCAGCCTTCTTAATATTGCATAATAAATGGTGCTGTGTAAAGTGTGATAAACTCAGTATTTTTATTACAGTGTTTACTAATAAATGGTTTGATCTGATCTGAGTCTGGCATGGGTTAGCTCCAGTCCCTGAGCTCTGGAAAAACAAGAACCTGGCAGTGGGTCTGTATACAATTTTTGCTGTCAGCTGGAGAAAACGAGCAGGGAGGCAGGTTTTAGGCAGAGGGCACCACAGGGTGTGGGGCAGCTCCTGCTTTCCTTGCTCATCAAGACAATTAACAGATGTAAATCACTAATAAGGGGTGTTTTTTTGCTTCCAAACAGGTATTTTTTGCATCAGTGCGATCCGGAGGAAGCAGCCAAGTGTTTTTCATGACCCTCAACAGAAACTCCATGATGAACTGGTAACAGAGAGCACTTGGCAGTCACCGCCATGGCATTATTTCTAATTTAAAAGACATTAAACACGTGGACTAACACTGTAGAGGCAGATGCGGAGGGCGCCGAGGAACATCGCTCCCCGCGCTTGCCTGGTGCCGTCAGCCCTGGGGCAGGGGCTGCGGGCAGGGATGGACTTTCGCGCTTGGACCCCCCGAGGTCTCCTGATTACGCTGTGTTATAGTGGGTTATGAGTTCTCCCGTATTTTATTTCAATTTTTTTTATTTTACTTTTTCTTTGCCCCCTACTTTGTAAGAATGGGGAAAGAAACAGTGTCAAAAAGTCTGTTTTTAATTCTGTCTGCCTGCTAGCATCAAATATATAGTATGTTGTAAAGTTACCAATTAAATCTGGTGAGAGACAGCACAATAAATGTACCTTTTATCTTTGTGATGAAGGCCATAACCATATAGCTGGGTAATTTTAGAAATCTTTTGCCTTCACCAACATTTACATGTTGCTTTTGGCAGCAACAGCTTAATGGATTTTTAAAGAAGAGAAAAAATAATAGGTTTTTTTCCCCTCTTTTGGGAAATGGATTTTAAATGGCTAAACTACTAGCCTTAGACTAATAAAAATCAGCTACCATTTTTGTCAAGTCTGTCAATCCATATTTCTATATGGATCTTCACATAATGGTGTGTCTTGATAGGGACAGAGGTGCCATTTGTTGCTGCTCCAGCGGTGCCTGTCTGCCCTGGGGCTCAGCTGTGGGTGCCAGGATGGGGGGATCGGAGGAGAGCATAACGGAGCGGTCAGAGGAGCCCCGCGCTTGCTCCCGAGGTGGGATTTGCAGCCGCAGATAGTTCCCGGGGTGCTGTGGGCACTGGACTCCGATGCCGAAGCCGGTGCAAGCTGTGGGCACTCATCCCCTCCTGAGCCCGGAGCCGGGTGCTGGTGTGCAGAGGCAGCCAGTGTGGGGACGGGGACCACGCCGCGAGCTGCCTGTCCCCTGCGTTGCTGGATTGGGCTTGTAAAGAGCTTAAAAATATATATATGTGTGGTTTCTTCGGACGAGGGTCTGAATCTCTACTCGTTTTCCACCCCCTCCGCTCCCTAGGAATTACCCAACATACAGTGAAAGACAACATCTGTGCCGAACCGTGTGTGTGTGTGTGTGTTTAGTTCAGGTTGAATCGTGTCCCTATAAACTCTGCTCAGTTGATTTCCGTTTTCGGTGCGTATCTGGGGTTTTCTTTCTCAGTAGCTGCAAGCATGGCCGCCTGTGGTGTTGGGGTGTCGCATAACAAGGTCTGTGTTGCTGGTTTTAACCTACCTCGTTTCGGTTGGGGTTTGTTTTTTGGTTTGGTTTCTTTCATCTTTTTTTCTGTTCCGCTGTCGATCACAGCGCTGTTACCTCCAGCGACATATAGAGAGCTTAACTGGCAATCTTGGTGTACTCAGTAACGATGGCTTTATTAAAAAATGATTAAATCAACAGGACTTGGTCACACTCGAATCTTTATCAAGGGTAAGAGGTGATGCGGGGAGGCGGGTATGGGATGGGCCACCTCACCCAAAGCATCCCATGGGTAGGGCATCGCGGTTTGGTGCCGGCAGGGTTCGCTGCAGTGGGACTCATGGTGGGAAGTGGTGTCCAGAGGAGCACGGGCAGGAGGGGCTTTTGAGTGCCTTATTCACCCACCAGGCACCCTCCCACTGTGCCAAGTGCAACCTGCCTAGCGCTCGGATAAGTGCCCTGCAAAGCACAGGAACGGCCGTGAGACCACAACACTCAAACCACTTAAAACCCCATCCGAGCTCCATCACAGACACTGATTGCCAACAGCTCTTTTAAGTTTTTACTGTGGTTAAAATATGAAAGCCCAGAACTTTTTACTATTGCAAACTGCTAACTGGTTTTGGATGTTTTGTCCCTCTTGAAGTGACAAATACACAGCTTTGGAAGATGATTCTTTACTTTATCATAGGGTTTTGGGTACAGTGACAAAACAGAAGGGGATCGTTGTGTTTACACATGCAGTAGTTTGTGAATGTATCTTTTTAAATCTTAGCATCACTTGGAACAAAAATAACAAAAAACCAGTATTAAAGCAGGCTTCTCTATGGAGTGTGTATCTGAGCATACCACAGAGCAAACACATTTCTGGTGCCAACCACAATAAAACACAAAATGTCAACATTCAGCCATGCCTTTTCTGTTTTGGTAAATAAAACCTGGAATGTTCAGCAGGTGATGGAGGTCAAACAGCTTCTTAGGGCTCCAAGTCATGATTCCCTTTGCCTGGAGGTCTCAGTAAAGCAGTGGTTTTGGCAGGATGAGTGCAGGTGTACAGGTGCCCTGTGATGCTGCCTGGCAGCAAGCAGTGGCCGAGGGATGTCTTGAACCATCACCACTTGGAAACTTGTGATCTACAAAATCAACCCAGGATTATTACAAAGATGTGTTTTCATTTGCTTGTCTTTCGTTGTAAGTAAAATATGCTTGTGGGTGATCAATGCTATTAGAAACTACTTAAGCTTAGTGTTTAAAGAAATAAAACATGGGGCTCCTTGTAAAACCCTACTGCTGGGAGTTTTTACCTGGGAAAGGAAGCTTACTTGTTTAGTGGAGCAGCACTGCAGGAGGAAAAAGAGACGTAACATCTGTGCATGCAGGAGTCACTTGAGCCTGTTACAGATTCAATTATTTACAGAGTTGCTGTCAAGTGTTGCATGAAGTGCAGGGACGAGTCATACCCTCCGTGGTAAATGAAAGAAAAGCCCCAAGAGCTGGTGCGGGGCTGTGCTTTGTTGCTGGTTACCCCCAGCACACTGCAGACACTGCGGAGATGCTGGGTACCATTCCCAAAGTAAAGGATGCTCGGAGGTAAGGCTGTAGCAGCTAGTCCTGGGAATTGTCAACGTGTTTTGGATTGATTATCGAACGGCATTTCTCTTATTGCAAGATGGTTTGGGGAATGATCATAGTGTGTATTTTGGGGCAGAAAGGTGACTGACCCTGGCCCCAGAGCTGGGCTGGTTTCTGGAAATGTTTGAAGCTACTGTGCTACAACTCCTTGTCTCAACATGAGCCCATGCAGCTCTGTTGCTGCTCATGCAGCAATTCGCACGTTGCTGCTTTGTAATCGGGGCTAACATGAGCATTGTGTATGCTGGCCATGAGCAGCAGTGGGAGCTGATCTGCCTGTTCCTGAAGGTGTGTGCTGCCTGTCCGGAGCCTATCACGCCAGTGCCCAGGATGATAAGCCACGTGCCTGAGACACAGCTCTTGTAAGGAAACGCAGCAAGGATGTTCTTAGCAATAAAAATGTGACGCAAGGCATCACAACTGCTGTGAACCTGCAACATCCATTTACTGCCCTGTGTACATGTGCAGAGCTGCTGCATCCCATCCTGGCTGTCACCCCCTACTGCAGAAGAGGTTTGCTGGGTTTGCTTCCCAATTTTTCCTTTCTGGGAGATACTGCACTACCCAGAACTGGGGGTGGGAAGGGGCCCATTAAACCCACCTGGTTTAGAGCCACTAGCTTTTGCTGGAAAGATACAAGGCTGACAGATCGGTATCTTTACAGCAGTGCTGTAAATGCACAGAATTCTCCCTCTTGAATGTGTTTTGTCAGCCTGAAGCCCACACCCTGCAGGTGGCCCCAGCACTGCTGCCTGCCCCAGCTGCTATGCAGGTAGCAAGGAAAACTGAACATCATGTTCTTTTCATGCCAGCCTCTGATGTGCCACAAGCTTGCTCTTACAAGGCCACCGCCTTATGGATTGGCTTTTAGTTTTGGTTTCTGTTTGTTTTCTTTTCCCTTTTTTGTTTTTGTGTTTTTTTTTTTTTTAACATCAAAGCTGCCTCTGACCCAGAGGCAGTAAAAGTGGTGCGCAAATTACCTTGGCCACAGAGAAAGCCTCACTGTGCTGCTAGAATCTTCAAATTCCTTCCACTGATGTGACAGCATGTTCAGTTGTTCATAAGCAAAGCCCAACCGTGACGTTTTAACACGTTGCTTTTATCACATAGCATTAGATTTAGCAACACCACCAATTATAGTAGACACAACATACAGTAGGCAATAAGCATGGCAGTTCATCATTATAGAATCACAGAATGGTTTGGATTGGAAGGGACCTTGAAGCTCATCCAGTTCCATGTTCCACTAGAGCAGGTTGCTCCAGGCCGCGTCCTGCCTGGCCTTGAACACTGCCAGGGATGGGGCAGCCACAGGCTTCTATGGGCAACCTGTGCCAGTGCCTCATCACCCTCACAGGGGAGAACTTCTTCCTTATATCTAACCTAAATCTCCCCTCTGTCAGTTTTAAAGCTGTTCCTCCTTGTCCTGTCCCTAGTAAAAAGCCCTGCTCCAGCTTTCTTGTTGCCCCTTTAGGCACTGGAAGCTGCTTTAAGGTCTCCCCAGAGCCTTCTCTTCTCCAGGCTGAGCAACCCCAGCTCTCAGCCTGTCTCTGTGTGCTCAGCCACTTGTATAGAGACCCGTGTTTGTCAGTGGCATGTTTCACCTCTGCATCATTCCACATTCCTGGAATAACTGTGGGATCAATCTATCCAGCTGAGCTGCTCCATTTGCCCTGGCAAGGAAAGTCCCGTGTGTACAAGGGAATAGTCTCTTATGCAAGGCAGTGTCTGAACTGACCAAATGTTCCTAACACCTTCAAACACCCTTCTTCTTTTTACCTTTTTTCCTTTCTTTTCTTTTTTCCTTTTTTTCCTTTTTTCCTTTTCCATTTTCTTTTTTTCTCTTTATTTTTTCTTTTTTTCATTTTCTTCCTTTTTTCCTTTATTTTTTCCTTTTTTCCTTTATTTCCTTTATTCTTTTCCTTTTCCCCTTCTTTCTCTTCTTTCCCTTATTTCCGGTTTTTATTATTTTTCCTTTTTTTTTCTTTTTACCTTTTTTTTAATGTCTATTTTCTTTTTTCTTTCCATCACTCTGGGGCCTCCTGCAGGTTTGTTTATCACTTTTTCCCAGCACTGACAGGAGCCAGGTGACAAGCTGAGCAGCTCAGCTGGCATCAGCCTGCTGAACCCTTGCATGGCTCATGCAGCTGGGACTCAGGCACTCCCACCAGCACCTGAGTGTGGCTGGGCTGCTGTAAACTGGGTGCTGAGGGTCCCCTGCAGCCACATGGAGCACACATGCTTTTGCCACCCTCAGACATATCCAAAGATCATCTGAACATGGACAAAAGAAAATACAAACAAGCCCTAGGCTGGCAAACCTGGGTCACAGCAGCAAGGATCAGGATGGCAGAGCTGGCCTTGCAGGGAAGATGCTGCCCACCTTTGATCTTTGTGCCCTTGGTGAAATCACTTAACTGCTGCCTGGGGAGACTTGCCATCCAGGGGATGGGTGGGTATTGCCCCTGACCTGAACTGCACTGATATCTGCACCCTATGGTCTGCAGTCTCACAACCAGCTGTCAAACATGCAAGAGATTTGATGGGCTGGTGGTTCAGGCCCAGTGTTCTTGCACAAAGGAATGTTGTGCTTCAGTTTTCCAAGCTAACAGTCAAGGTGTGATGCGCTGACAGCCCCTTTGGGAAACAGTTGCAGCAAAAGGCAGATTTACATGCTGACCTTTCCCATCTCTGAGTCCAGGACCAGCCTTAAGCTGGCCTCTGCTACTCAGCACAGCCGCATTAACATCCTGTTCAGAAAAACACAGCAGCTTGAATCTGCTAGTGTCTCTGAGAGTAAAATACATGCCTAAACTGGCTGGGGACAAGGCTCTGGAGGGATGTATCACAGCCCAGGTAGCATCAGCCAGAGCTGTACACAAGAGGCAAGGCAGCCCTGGGCATCAGCTTGCAGCATCCAGCCCAGCAGGAAGGGTAAGAGAGCCCAGGAAGGGATGAGGAAGCCCAGGAAGGGATGAGGAACCCCAGGATAACTTTATGCCTTTTGCCAGCAGACCCGGCCAAGGGAGACCATGGGGCTTCCTGAAGTCACTGCGCCACTCCTGGGGAGGTGAGTGATGGTCAGCCATGCCTTCCTGTTGCTGCCCCAGCTGCTCTGCACTCCCTCCCTGGGAAGCCAAATTAAGGGTTGTGTTCTGTAAGCAGCAGCAGAGAGGACATGAGAGGCTACAAGCCACAGACACACCACCCCACCCCCACCCCCCCAGCTTTCTCTTATCCATGTCGATTGGCTTTTAACCCCTCAAAGTGCCTCCAGTAGGCTGGAAAGAGTATGGGGTAAAGCATCATCCCCCTTTGGCCGGGAACCCTTGACAGGATGGGGATCTCGGAGTGGGACATCAGTTCTGGCCAGGAGTTTCACAATACCCAAAACTTTCAGTCTGGGATACCGGATCAGGACCCTTCCTTGTTTCCCAATTCAAACTTGAGCAGCCTGTTGTCTAATCCTGCCAGCCCTCAGCATGGAGGCATTTAACCACAGTGCAAAGAAATGGTGCTTGTAAATGCCTGGGTATCCAGACACAGCGAGCAAACAAATGCAGTGGGCAAAGATCTTGGCTGGAAGGACAAATAGTGAGGAAAACTTCAAAAAGCTCAGCTGGAATGCAGGTGCTGCGCCTGGAATTGATGCCTCCATTAATGCAATGAACTTACCTCCAGTAATGTCAAACTTTAACTGGCAAAGACCAGTGCAAAGATTCGTGGTCTTGCACTCATCTTCTTTTTGGTTTTTTTTTCTCTTCCGCTTCCTCTGTAGAAAGTACAATTTGTGCCCATGTGAAGTCTGGCTGACTGACAGCATCACCCAATGAGTCTGTAGCTTGTGTAGCTTGGCAGCCAGACCCATCAGGAGCTTATCTGGAAGGCAATGGCATTAATCAGCATTAATCACCTTCTCATATGATTCAGACTTTGGCATGTCTCCTACAGATGCCACCATCCCCCCTACTCCTGCAGCTCTTCTCATCTATGACATCAAGGACAGCAAAGCCTGAGCCAGAGTGAGACCAGCTCAGACCAGCTTTTGCAGATGTGCAAAGTTCATGACTACAGAGTAACCCAAGCCAAAGGGCTGCGATGTTTGGCAGCATCAGTAGTATTTGCTAGCATCGGCAGTATTTCACAATGCAACACTTGGCTGGTGGTGCTGAAAGGCTCAGCACTTGTGTTTTTTAGGGCTTTTTAACAAACCCATGAAATGCTATTGTAATAGTCTGGATAACTTTTCTATGTTATATCTCTAAATCCACATAGAACTGTCTCCTCTCAATGCTCAGGATGCATACATACTGGCGTGCATCGGCATTACAGCTCTGTGTTGAAGGGGCTGTGTGTGCTCAGCTATGTATGTATGGAGAGACCTGCACACATCTGTGTTTATATACATTTGGCTGTGATGTTGTATACACACACGAACATACTTTAAAACAGGTGCTAAGTGCTATCTAAATAAAATGCTCTTAGACATTTTCTAGGATCTTTGCTACATATGCTGGAAAGGTTTCTTCTTGTTAATTCAGCAAGAGGTTTGTAACGTAGCACATAAACCAGGCACAGAAGCCATGAAAGGTGTTGAACACTTCAGAACAGGTTCCCAAGTCAGCTGAAGGACAGCTCCAAACCAACCTCTCAGCTGGATCATATGAATTTCACAGGTCCACTCTATCACTCTTTGCAGGTCTCCCATTGTTTCATTTGTCCCTAAAACTGAGATTGGTAGCTGCTGCTCTGAGTCAACCAGTAGCCAAATAACGCATGGAAGGCTTGGGTTTCTCATTAACTCCAGAGCTTATATAGTCCCATCTCACAGAGCACCAGCCACTTCTACTGCCTTCATCCCAGTCCTGCTGCCCCTCCTTCCCTGCCCAAGCTCTCTTATTCCTTGGCAGCCCAGGCCAGTGACTGTTCTCAGGAGGACAGCGGAGGAACTGTGGGATGGACGAGAAAAGCAAAATCCAAGCAGAGAAGGTAACCATGATTTGGTAATATTTTTGTGCTAGAATTTCTTCAGGACCCAGCACTGAGCAATGGTATTTAGTGCTTGCCAAGACCAAAACCAATTAAAAAATCTCCCCCTCTAATCAATTGCTCATTGATGTCTGTGTACTGAGCACAGGGCAGAGGGGTCAAGGGGTTATTATTTGTTTTTAAGAGCTCTGTTGGTTCTGTGATGGAAGGAACTAATACTTGGCACAGCACTGCTGAAAAACACCATTTTGGTCATTTTTCGCTCACCAATCTGCTTCAGGGGTGGTGCTGGAGATGGGGCAGGGCACATTCCTGCTGCTCCTGTGCTGCTGTACCGGGCAGAGCTCCTGGTCGCTGTGAGCATTGGCGTGAACACAGGCAGCACAGCAGAGACAGCCCCGGCACAGATTGCTCTTTGTGGGGCAACCCTGCTCTGTCCTAGGAGCCTGATCCTGCCCACTCCCAGGGACTTTTGCTTCTCTTTTGGAGCCAGCCAAAGTGCCTGGATGATACTGTCCCAGCCAGCTGGGGAGCAGCATCCCTCAGGACAGAACAGGGGCAGCCCCCCCAGGTTTGGACAGGGCTGGGACAGTGGGATGAGGCTGTTCTCTGCTCCCTTCCCCAGCACCTCACAGGAACACTGGTTCTCTCTGTCTTCACTGCGGTGTTGGGCTTCTTCCAGTATGGCTACAGCCTGGGTGTCATTAACGCCCCCCAGAAGGTAAGATGAGCCCCTAAACCGTACATAGGCAAGGGATGAGGGCTTGAGGGTAGCCAGGGCTGGTCTGTCATGTGCAGAAGCCCTCAGGAGAGCTCTGCCCCTTCCCTAGGCACTGTCTCCCGCAGTACAAAGCCCAAGTGATAAGGCAATGGGTGGGAAAACAGGGAGGACCCCTGCTGCCACCCCTCAGCAAAAGGAGAAGGGCTCTGCATGTCAGGCTGCCATTCGCACTGCAACGCAGTCCCTGTGCCCAGACCAAGGGACGGCGCCTCTCCACAGGTGCTGAATCCGGACACCACTGTCCCCGGGGAGTGGTGTTGGACAAGGGGGATACTCCATTCCTGCTGCTGTGGTCCCGCCCTTCTGGGGGTCTGAGTGCTGGGGAGCTGTGGGGGACCCTAAGATTTCAACCCTGCAGAGCCTATTATGAAAAGCTTTTCCTAGGGCTGCAAAAGAAACAAAACAGGGGCTCAGGGTGGTTATAGATTTGAGTCAATGGCGTTTTCTTCTTTGCCCACCACAGGTGATAGAAGCCCACTACAGTCGTGTGCTGGGCATTGCCCCCCTCAACAGACATGCCACCAATGCCTCTGGGGAGGACAGCACTGTCCCTAGCATGCAGCCCTGGGCTGGCACCAAGGGCACACTCACACCCATGGCTGACACTGGCGAGGACCTCACCACTTCCCCGCACATCCTCACCATGTACTGGTCCCTCTCCGTCTCCATGTTTGCCATCGGCGGTGTGATCTCCTCGTTCACCGTGGGGTGGATTGGTGACCGGCTAGGAAGGTGAGAACACATTGTGTGCTGTGACTCGTCTGCCTCAGCAAAATCCTTTCTGTCTGACTTTTCCCCTAGAAATGTTTATTCCCCGTAGAAATACCATTTATGTTCTTTTCCCAATTTAATTATAAAAACACACACCAAAACTCAAACCTCTGAAATACTGCTCCAGCCACCACAGAGGTCTGGCTTATAGAAATCCTCACTTATAAATCAGACATTTGGTTGCAACTTTTAGAACTTCAGACAAGCAGCTGCTGAGCAGCCTTGATTAACTTTCCAATTCTTCCTCCCTTTCTTTCCATGGCAAAAGGGAGAGGAGAGCATATGACTGGCGTTGGCACCGGATGTATAATATACTCTTAGTTACTCTGACTGCACCTCTGCCTGATATTTTTCAGTGCCTAGGACCATTATTTTTAATCCTGTAGCGCTGATTAAGCCACTTCATAGCTCTGATTGTATGCCATGATGCCTGATTTGGCTGAGAGGTGCCAGAAGGAGCTGTGCTGGTGCTGCCTTGCAGGGTGAAAGCCATGCTGGTGGTGAATGTCCTCTCCATCGCTGGGAACCTCCTCATGGGGCTGGCAAAATTTGGTCCGTCTCATCTACTCATCATCACCGGGAGAGCAGTCACAGGGCTGTACTGCGGTAAGTCCAGGCAGGTCAAGCACTGCAGACCAGCCCCCTGGTAGGGTGATGGGTGCTCCCAGGCTGCAGTTATTTTTTAATCTTTTTTCTTTATTCAGAATGGGTTTCACAGGGTTTTCACAGAGGACTTTCCCTCTTTTCCCTATGTCTTTCCTTCTCAATCCAGGATCAATTCCTTCTCAACCCAGAAGTATTTGAGTTGGCTTTATCACTAAATTGGTTTATTTTACGTATCCCAGAAAGCAGCGAGTCCCTCCTCTGTATACCTTGGTCTTGCTGGTGGCTGTCGTAACAGTATGATATTAACCATGCTGTTTAATGGGTTCCCTAGACAACAGTATTATCTAGCAGATAGTACAGGAGCACTGTACATACAGAGGATAAGATAGTAGGCAAATAACAGGGAATTACATTAGAATTAGCTTGGAAACATCAGCTTATCATTACTGTTATTGATATGCAAATACAATACTCTGAAGTTTCAAGGCAAGTTTTCAGAAAGCTCTTTGCTCTGTGATAACTTTGCCCAGTGAATGATCTCTGCTCCATGCTCATATGTGTATGTTCAAGTGTAAAGGCTCCTCGGCTTGGGGCTCTGAATCCAGGGATATCCAAGCACCTTTGCAAAAGGCAGGTGTTTCCCATCCAGGCACAGGGGGCTTGGTGGGATGTGGGAGGCAGCACACAGGCTCCATCCTCCCTTCCTGCTTTGGAAGCGGTTTCTGCTGGTTGCTGACTTGTGGTCTAGAAGAGGTGACACCTGTGTGTGCTTGGTGCAGGGCTCTCCTCTGGACTTGTGCCCATGTACGTCAGTGAGGTCTCTCCCACGGCCCTCCGAGGAGCGCTGGGGACGCTGCATCAGCTTGCTATCGTCACAGGTATCCTCATCAGCCAGGTAAGCAGGAAAGAGCATGAGTTCAGAGATGGTATTTCAAAAGATGAGGGATACCCCAGTGATACACAGGGATGTCACTCACCAATCCACCCCAAACTGAAAAACAGCGCAACGCAATCTGCTCTAATGAGGTTGAACTCCTATCTTGAGTGAGAACTGCCTTAACAAAGATAACTTCTCATGAAATAAAAAAGTACTTCTGCAAACGATTTCTCTCTTCCCCTAGCAAGTTCTTGTAAGAATCTCATCAGAGTCAGGCTGGATCCTGAACACAAGATCTCTAATATTCAGGTAATCACAAATGACTTCATCAGAGAATCAGGGAGCCCAATGTTCCCCTCAGCATTGTCCACCAAGGCAGGAGTCCCAGCTATGTGACAGATGGGCATATAACGGTACCACAAACAAACACATCCAGAAAAACTTAACATAACCTCAAAGTTAATCTAATCTGATTTAGCCAAAGACTGTGGACAGACCACAGGTTTAAAAATGCTCACAAGGTAGGTCCTGCAGCTCCACTACCTGGAGAATACAATGCTTTTCAAATTACAGAAGGAAAAAAGTTACAAGGGCACACAAACTACCTGGAACACCTTTTTCAATGGTCAATAATCACACACTAAAGCAAAGCTCAAGTCAGCTGTAGCCCCAGTGCTCAGGCTATGCTGGTCACCAGCCAGGCATGTGGGGTACCCCATGCTGCATGGTCCTCTACCTATGCCCTGCCCCTTTGTGAAGTTGCTTAGGACACAAATGCCCATAAAACCTCATACCCTAAAACCCCCAAGATCGCAAGGTCTGAGGAGAAAACATTTCATCAGCATGCCTATATTTGCTGAGCTGTTTACACAGTGGTTCTGTCCAGGCACAGGTCTCCTGCTGGTGACATGTCCCAAGGAGGACCTAGTCACTGCAAGGTGTCCCACAGCACCTGTTAGCCAAAGACTTGCTCAAGACATTTTATGCCATCTGTTCATTCCCTCCTTGTGTATCATAACTAAAGAAATCAAACTGTTAGGACTGACAATTGTATTTGCTTCTAGTCTTCTTCCAGGTCATCACTTCCAAATGCCACAGTGGTCAATCACTTTCATTTTCTAGGGTGCAAAATCAGCTATTCAAACATGCCTCCATCATTCCAGGTCCTTGGACTAGACTTTCTCCTGGGCAACGATGAGTTGTGGCCCCTGCTCCTCAGTCTGTCTGGTGTGTCTGCCCTCCTGCAGTTCTTCTTGCTCTTACTGTGCCCTGAGAGTCCCCGTTACCTTTACATCAAACTGGGGAAGGTGGAGGAAGCTAAAAAAAGTAAGACACATTCTGGGCTTGTCTAAAGTTGGTTTTATACTATATATAGTATTAAACACAGAAGGAAAACCACAGCTGAGGGCTCACACATGCAACTAGTTATAGCTGCTCCATCCCACACAGCACATTTGCAGGAGGGATTTCGGACACCGGCAAATAGTTACTGCCTAAGGCACGCTTTCTTCTTTAGCACCGTGGGTGGTGCGAGCCTTAGCATGTTACACCTTTCCATCAGAGAGATGGATGATGGAGAGAGAGCAGATGCCACCCCAGAAAACTCATTCAGTTGGAAGGGATTTCGACCACATGTGAAAATAAGAATGGCATCTTCTAGGGGACAGCTGATCTCTCTGTCCTTGGTGCTATTTGCAACTATGCAGTAAATCCACAGCTGCACCTGCTTATGCATCTTCCAGTGTGGCCCTCCTTAGCTGGTTTCAGCCATGTCTACAAGATTAAGAGCTGTCAGTGGTAGGACACAGATGAAACTGAGGCGAGAGCCCAGGATAGGGTAAAACAGAGCATAACCACATTCTTGGATGCAGAGTTGCCTGCTCATTCTCTGAGCTGCTGAAGTGTAGATTAGCTCTGGACCAAAAAACTAATGAGCTGTGTTTGCATGGGACTAATAAGCATTGCTGAGGGATGAGGCTTGGCTGCAGTGTCTCAGAACTAATGTGCTGCTGGCCCTTGCCAGCAGACACACCTTTGATCCTTGATGGGCCATAGTAGTCCTCAGAGCAAGAGGGCACTACTGTCCATCTGGCTGGATTACCCTGAGTTTTGCATAGAGAGATTCTTGTCCTTACTCTAGTTCTTATCTACCACTGAAAATAGAATGTCCATCTTTTCTTCTTAAGATTTGAAAAGACTCAGAGGAAATTGTGACCCAATGAAAGAGATTGCTGAGATGGAAAAGGAAAAGCAAGAAGCTGCTAGTGAAAAGAAAGTCTCAATAAGACAGCTTTTCACCTCTTCAAAGTACAAGCAGGCGGTCATCGTGGCGCTCATGGTGCAAATATCTCAGCAGTTCTCAGGAATCAATGCAGTGAGTCTCCCAGAAATGTTTCTCTTTAAAGAAATCTCCACTGAGCATGAAAAGACAGTGCTGGCTCCATCCAAGCCATGTTGGGGTGAAGAGAAGGCTTTCCTGTGACTGCAGTAGGCTCCTTGGCCACCACCATCAGTGCTAAAGGTGGACCACACTGTCAAGCCTGGCTGCAGCAGAGCAGGAGGGGACAAGAGTGCAAGGGCACTCAGCACAAAACCAGCTGGCTTGGTGGGTCCGTGCTGAGCTCTCCTGTGATCTTTCACCTGAGTTCAGCAGTTTGCTCTCTTTAATTACTATCTGTTCACCCCAGGAACCACAGACTCACTATCTCCTAGCTATTTTTAGATAGGTTTTGGATCACCAGAATTCACCATTTTACACCTAAGACCACAGAGCCTCCTTTTCAAAACCTTCTCAAACCTTGAAAGTCTGGTGGCAACTTTACAAAGGTTGAGGCTTCTGTCCTACTGGTTTTCAAAACCCACCTGCCCTGCCTTGAGGCTACGCACAGCCTCATCCACCAGCCACGGGGTCAGCCACCTATTTACCTCCTGCCCAGAGGTTATTCACCTCCTTATTCCAAGACAGAAGGGAGAGATTTGAGTCATTCCAATGTAGTGAGGCTGTTTAAAATTAATGTAAAACTTGATCATATTAAGTTATTTGTCTCCAGTGCTCAGTGCTGGTGATCTGGCTTTCAAGATAAAACTATATGGAAGAAAACAGTTTTAAATGTGCAAATGCAGTAGCTCAGGAGGAGAATTTCAACAGGATTTTTAACTCCCTCAGGCTTGAGAGTTTCAGCTTTAATTATTATAACAAGCCATCAAAAGTTGAAAATTCTATTCATAATTAAATTACTTCACATCTCAGCCAAGCAAGTGAGACTCTTCCCTCATGAGAACAAAAAGTTCCACCAGCCCAGTTGCCTAATCCTTCATCCTTATTATTTTGATAGATCTTTTACTACTCTACAAACATTTTTGAGAGAGCTGGAGTTGACCAACCAGTTTATGCAACCATTGGTGTTGGAGTGGTGAACACAGTCTTCACTGTTATCTCTGTAAGTAAATATTTTTACCCCTGACACTGCAAACACAGGTAGGCTACAGTGTGATTTTGAAACATGATTTATTCTGGATCTGGGATTTGCAGTCTTGCAAGACTGACCCTGCACACTTTCCAGGAAAATCATTCCCTAGGCAAGCCTTGATTGAAAAATCAAGTCTTAAAGTACAACCCATTGCCATCAAACAGCACTGCTGAATGTCTCAGTGAGTGACAACTGCATCACCATGTTCAGGGAAGCTCTGGTAGCTCAGCATTTCCCCCCACAACAGAAGTTGCCTTTGAGACTGAAATTCTGCAGGTGCTATTCCCCTCAGGGAGCAGGCAGAGGATTGGCATTGCGATGGGGAAGACAGCAGCTCACAATCTCCCTCTTACATGTTATCTTTCAAATTGTTTTCTATATGTACATAGCACCTGCATGAGTGATATCCAAAGGCTATTCCACAGTAATAAAAGTAATCTAGCACCTATCCTCATTGTATCTATGCAGTGTTCTGCAGCAATAAAAGGATGGTTCTGTTTTCACAGAGACTTTCCCTTTGTTTGTCTCTCTCCTGAGAGTACTAACACAATTCCTATCAGCAGGCAATTATTTTTGTAATGTGGGCATTAACATAAGATCAGGAAATGCCAAGCCCATTTCCCTCACATCACTAGAGAGACTTACTGAGCAAAGGACTTTTACCCACCATGAAGCAGGACTAGCTGCAAGGTAAAAATACACAGCTTTAAGAGATCTTAGTCCAGCATGTATGAGATAGGAGGTCTTGGGGTGAACCTGCATTAGAGGAAGTCCATCACAGGTCCTGTACAGAGAAGAAAACATTGTGAAATGAGGCACAGAAGTAGGAAGCTGGAAGAGATCTTTCTCCAGTTCAGAGTATCTCCTGCAGTTCAATCTCCATCTCAGGGCTGTGGTATTTGCAGCCTGAAGCATTTGCTTTTTGCTGCTTTTGGCCACCAGCACTTAAAAATTACCTACATTTGTCAATTAATTACAGACCCTGATCAAAAGGCAGAAACACTGACAGTGGGGGTGGACCTTGGCAAGGGAGAAGGAAGCCCAAAGTCTTGCCCTCTGCAACTTCACAAGTTAGCTAGATGAACAGCCTCTGGCAAAAGAGTTTGTCTCTTGGAAGCATAAATCACTTGCTGCAATTGCCAGGAAAGGTTTTGCTGATGGCCAAAGGTGTCCTTTAAAGAAAGGGGAAGGAGCAGACAGCCTCAGAGGCTAGGCCAGATGCACTGTTGCTCTGGAGTTACCTGTACCTCCCAACTGGGTGAAGTGATTGGTACAGACTTAGAGGTCAGAATTGGAGTGACATGACAGGAGTCCACCAGAGGAGCTGGAAAACGAGCAAGCTAAGCCCTGTGGCTGCTAGGGAAGCAAAAGCAGTCTGGGAGCAATTGAAGAATAAATCCTGACTCTAGCTGCTACAGGACTACAGGATAAGGAGCTTGTAAATGCGTAAGTTCAGAGTGTATGTGGTTTTACCTTGCCCTTGGCAGGGTGGCAGCTCAGTCTGGCTCCCTAACAGTCATCACAGAGCTTCTGACACTTGGAAACCAGCACATAAATCTCTACCACGAGACCTAAAAGAGCAGGATGCAATGTGTTGGTGGTAACAGGTTGCTTGTTGCTGAAGGACCTCATTGAACCTCCTGAGAGTGAGCTGCTGCACTTGTTTCTACAGGTCTTTTTGGTGGAGAAGGCAGGCAGGCGGTCCCTGTTCCTGGCTGGTTTGATGGGCATGTTATTAAGTGCTGTGGCCATGACAGTTGGACTTGTGCTCCTGGTAAGGATTTCTCTCCATTTTTTAATCCACGATTTGCAAATAAGAGAAGAAAAACCACCCTTTAAAGTGAATGTTTTGCATTTTTATCTCATTGGAGTTCAGAAAATACTTGTTCCAAGAAGGGGTAATTCAAAGTGGCCATAGCTGGAGCTACCTCTAGTTACACAAGTCACTGAGGACCCTGCACTTCTGGCCCTGAGATACCCCAATTCTGCTAGCAAGGACCTGTGTCCCCTGTCCCCTCTCTGAGCTAGCTGACAACTTCAGCTCCTTACACAGCAGCTGCACTATTCCTACAGCATAATCCCATGCCTGCTAAGAAAATCAGGGCGTACCTCCATGTGCAAACAGTGTGTGTCCTAAACCCTCAACTTGCATCTCCCTGGCTTGGTGCAGGGATGCTACATTAGCATCTTGTCATTGTTAAAAAAGGGACAAATTATTCCTTCTTACACCCATTTTGCCTCTTCACAGCCATCCTGCAGGCAAGGGAAGGGCTTGAAGGTACAGCTGAGATGATAGCTGTGAGCTCCAACATCCCTCTGCAAGAGGCAGTGCTGGCACCACACAGTCAGCCAGTTCCCAGCACAAGAGTTTAGAGCTTTAATTATTCATGTCCATATCCACTTGTCTGAATAGAAAGAAATTTCAAAAAAAGAAGCCTAATTAAAGCAATTAGTGATAATTAATGAAAGTCGTGTTAGGACTAACACCGGGCGCACCCTCTTGCAGAGCCGGTTTGCTTGGATGAGCTATGTCAGCATGGTCGCGATCTTCCTCTTCGTCATCTTCTTTGAAGTTGGGCCTGGCCCCATTCCTTGGTTTATCGTGGCTGAACTGTTCAGCCAAGGCCCACGTCCCGCTGCCATTGCCATCGCCGGCTTCTGCAACTGGGCCTGCAACTTCATCGTGGGAATGTGTTTCCAGTACATAGCGGTAAGAAATCCCTCTACAACCATACAAATAAATGGCTGGTATGACCCCACTGCTGGGCTCCCAAAATAGCCCAGCAGGATGTGGATATGCCTCCTAGATCTCCACCCCCAAGCCCTGCTGGGTACCTCAGCCACCCAGGGTAGGTTGGGGAAGCCATCCCTGTGGTACTGATGGTGATGTCTCCTCTTCTCACTCCACCTGCGGCAGGATCTGTGTGGACCATATGTGTTTGTGATCTTCGCGGCTCTGCTTCTTGTCTTCTTTCTGTTTGCATACTTCAAAGTACCAGAGACGAAAGGAAAGTCCTTTGAGGAGATTGCAGCTGTGTTCCGCCGCAAGAAGCTCATGGCCAAAACAATGACTGAGCTGGAAGACCTGCGACGCAGCGAAGAGGCATAGACATGGCCACACACCCAGAAAGGACTGAGCATAGACCTCCTTCAGGTGCCGCAGAAGGAACATTGGGCAAAAGTCTAATTTCACAGAAACCTTGCAGCTGGCAGACCAGGAGGTCTCATCCATTGGATGCCTTCTGGCTGCTGCAGCTCACACCTCCAAGCCACAGGTGCCAACCTGGCATTTTCCTCTGAAACGCTCAGTGCAACTAGGCTGCAGGAAGAGCCAGGGAAAGGGCACAAAGATTATGTCACACAGGTGCCGTCATGACACACTGGAAGAGCCCACTGGGACAATGATATTATTAGCTGACAAAGCATTACATTGAGCAGGGTCATCACTCAGCTGGAATGAAGGAAAGAGTGCTCAGCTGATGCTGCAGCCTCATGTTTTCACCTCTTTGTCCCAGGCTTACTGCTTCCTTCTGCCGAGTGATCTGATGCACTCAGAAAACTACAGCTAGCGAAGGTTGTGGCACAGCCACAGCACTGACTGCCTCAGGTGCTACGGAAAACAGACTGAGCAAACTCCTCCTTACTCCTGCCTATGCAGAGGAAAAGGTGAATTGGTTGGGATGCCTCTCGCTTGCTTTGCTGTCCATGCATTATAGAAATGCTGTCCAATCTCATAAGAATTTATCAAGCCACAAGATTTTTTAGGAAAATCTTAGAAACTCTGGCTGTGCTGCAGTGCATTTTTTTTTTCTTTTGTTTTAGCCAGACTATTTACCTCCTCTTTCCTCCTAGGAATCATTTCTTGCCTCTTTTATCCCTGCTGCGGCACAAGACAGCACATCACTGACTACACAGCAGCCTGGGCTCTCCTTTTTCCCTAGGTCAGGAGACTCAAGTCCTGCTGCCATCCCTCCCATGGTGTGACCATCACCAGGTCACCTCCCCTTGCTGCTCCTCCTTCTCCACCCTGTGAATCTGCCTTCCCTTCCTTTTGTACAACACTTAGACCAGCAGGCTCCAGCTTCAGCTGAAGCCTTGGGCTGCCCATATTGTAACAATAAATGATGACTCAAAGAGGAAATGGGTACTGCAGCATAAACGGGAAAGTGCCCCACTTTGCACCCACTTATGGTTTTGTTGACTGTATTTGCTTCAGCCAAGACAGTGTGCAAGCAGGAGGTTGTGTTGTTTCTATAGCCTTATTTGTGATCGGCTTTCTTCTGTATGAGGTACCTTTATGTGACAAAACAGACCTGAAAGGATTTTTCTTCTTTTTTTGGCAGGATGTGTAGGAAACCTTGTAAAAGCCTGCTTTCTGTTTCCTTAACTTTCAAGATTTGCATGTTCCTTGTTGTCATAACAGGTTACTTTCTAGCAACTTTATCAGGATAGAAATCCATTATTTATTCAGAGACAAACACCAGCATTGCTCAGTCACTGTGAGCCCATCACAGCTACCAGTGAAGCAGTGGCCATAAAGTAACAGAGGATCAAGCAGAATGAAAAGAATGAGAATAGTCAGGCCAAGGAGGATCGTAGGCTGCAGCTATGGATTTGGTTTTAGGGAAGGTTCATGCTTCTTTCCATGTGCCCAAACTTATTTCCTCTGTAAACTTTACTCTCTTGGTACTAAGGCCCCAGAGCAAATTCTGGTCCCCACCAAACAGCTAGCAGTGTAGCCACAAGGTCCACTGGACATTGTCTGGCTCTGGTCTGTGCACTCAAGCAGTAAGTTTGTACCAAAGGTTTTTCTGGAGTCACTGCTAGGACTTAACCAGAGGCGAACTGGGTCAGTGCTGTCATGTGCTACAGCAGTGGGGACCCGAGACTGACATGGGGCATGCAGGGCATGTGGGAACTAGGGCCCAGGCTGTGGTGCACAGAAGAGAGCGGTAGAGCTGAGGCACAGGCTCTGGGTCGAACTGTCAGTCTGTGTGCTGCAACCAGGTCTCCCCGAGTAAGACTAGCTGAGACAACAGGCTCAGAAGCTCTCCACGATGTCTGCTGCGGTTAGTTAAATATTATAATGAGTTGTCTGAATGTAAAAGAAGAGGAAAAATAAAAGAGATGTTTTCTTGCTTTCAGCAACGTTATCTAAGCCTGCAGCATAAAAGTGACAATGAACAATATCTACAACATGTGTTGGCTTGTGCTATTGAGTTGTTTGGGTTTTGTTCCTTCTCTCTGTATCTCAGACATATGTCCAAGTCCAGATGGGAGATATTTTCCTAGCAGGATATGTCTGCTCCATGGGTGTTAATTGCTGTGCAAACCCTCAGCTAAATGCCTTTGAAATGGATGGTCCAGAGGTGAGACTGGGGAGTTGGAAGGCAGCTCTGCAGCTGATGGAAGCTGGCTCTGCATTGGGATGAATCCTCACTGGAGGTGTGCCAGCATCTAACCCCAGCTGTCTTCACTGCCCACCTATATAACAACACAATAAATGACACCTCTGCTTGCATGGGCACTGGTGCAACTTAAAACTTGGTGCTGGGGCCTCTCTAGGCATGATAGGCATTTGGGGAGAGATGGGGCTGAGGCAGATTCGATCCTGCTCTGAGGGCAGAGCCAGGCTGGTTCCCTCCAGGACTGGAAGGCTGGGACAGCAGAAGCAGGGTGGCAGGGAGGGATGCTGGCACTGGGCTCCTAGATGTCCCCTGCTATGTCCCTGTGAGCTAGCCAGTCCATACAAACATAATGATTTTTGTTACAGCCACACAGAGCTCATATGGGTAGTTTAACATGAGAAAGGCTGCCCAAAACCACTTCACTAAACTTCTGCTGAATTTTGTCCTAATACCTGCCAGGCACCAGCCAGTGACACTGTCAGTAACTCAGCAGTGAGGGGTCACTTACTTAGCAACACTGAGCAGCCAGTCTTTGTTTTTCCTGTGTGTTACTATGTGAATGATAACAGAAAGCCTGATCCAATTACTGTAGCACAGCACATAAGCTAGTTTAACAAAGCCCACAACATTAACCTTACCCGTAGCTATAGCCCTGAACTTCCCAGAAGGTCTGCCTGGGTGTTCAGAGGCCCTTAAGGAAAACTGGTCCCTGAGTTTCAGGATGTGCTTCCTTGCAGCAGCTGCTGTGTGGAACAGAAGCAAGTCTTCTCCTTCCAGGCTGGGACCTCCTACTGAGGACCCTCTCCAACCTTCTTGGGTCCCAACTAGACAACGTGCCTTCGTGCATTTAACTATTAGAATTTGATTTATTTCTATATTACCCTGGAGATAATGCTTTGCTCACCCCAGGATGTTTCAAATCAGTTCTGGTCATGGTTGCAGTGGGGCAGGCTGCAGCCTGGGACAGGATGTGCAGAGCTCAGCGCTGCTCAAGGCTACAGCAACCCCTGTCCTCACCAAAGCTGATATGCTGGGCTGAACTATCACAAGTGCACTTTTACCATGCATGAGAATGCAGAAAGAGGTCATACAAGTTAGTGAAACATGCCATTTACTTTTTTCTTGTCCCATCAGGCTGGTAATTTGGACTGTACACTTTATTGTCCTTGCTACATTCAAGTTCCAGTTAAAACTCGTTCTTGAGAGACAGCTTGTTGAATCATTTTTATCTCTCAGTGTTACAGTTTTACCAAGTTGCTAATCATTAAGAAAATTTAAAGGACCAGGTCATACTTATTAGCTAAATGGCTGTTGCTTTTTAGTTAACATGTGAAACATGTCCTCATACTGTGGTTAGCTAATAACGAAATATAATTAATAATCTCAGAGAAAGCATCTTGTCAGCAAGGGTTTTGACAGTGTTTTCCTAATGTGCTGACATGACAGCCATTAAGACTTTTCTGTCGTGTCAGAGAAATGGCTAATGATATCTAGCTTCCCACTCTCCAGGCATAGTCTTCAAATTAGTTTGACTTCCCTAATCCAATAAACTCAGGACATTTGGCCCCATTAACACTTTCCACACTAATTTATCACAGATTTTCTGCCTCACTTCAACTTGTTTTTCATCCCTGGGAAGTGCTCCCCTCCACTTTCCCAGTCACACATCTGATGAGGATGAAGCTAACCTAAGTGCTACATATGCAGGGACACAGTGCTTGAGGTGCAATAGATTTTCTGAGGTGCTTGACGTCCTTTTCCTTCGCTGGGAGCTGAAGAATTACAAAGCAGGACATCAGGTCTGGATCCAGCAGCACCTGTAAGCATGAGGCTTCATTTAAGGTAACTTTGCCTGTCCTCAAGTGTTTCATTAAATCCTGAAGCAACACTGGCAAATTTTACCTGAAGGCACAACCCAAATAGCTTTGCTGAGAGGGAATGAATCTCCACCCCAGCAGAGTGGCAATAAATTTGGCTGCAGATCAGCAGTTATTAAATTTTACAGGCTGTAGAAATAACTGTAGACCTGAGGCTTGGGCAGTGCCTTTTGGCTTTGCCTCCCTGTATTCTGTTCAGGAGAGTGAGTGGCTCTTGGGACTATGCAAAGCAGCATGGCCCCCAGGTCATAGGTAGGATATCCCTGTACTAGCACTGCTGCAGCCCCAGGAGGAGGGAACAGCTGGAGTTACTGCATCTTTTCCCTCTTCTTAGTGGGAGTTACAGGTGGCTCTCACTAGCTTGGTGCCTCTGCACTGCCACTGCTTGCCTCTGATCTGTGTGCCCTGGGTGAATTCCATGGGGAATTCAGGCAGTGTGACTGTGTGTGCACACCTCATCCAATGTTTCTCTAGCTGGGCGGTTGTGTGGAGCACAGAAAGGTAGGAGTGGCTACGGAGCAGGGAGAAGCAGTGCTCCAAGGATCGTCCCAGGGCACACAGCATCTAATAATTGTAGGAACCATCCAGCACCTCAGAATCCCTTTCTCAAGGCTGAAGCAAATGCACAATGAGTCACGGGCACTGTACAGAAAGCAGAAGGTGAATGGCAGGATTAAAGCAGTGCCTGGAGCAGTGTGGGGTGCCTGTGGCAAGGTCACTGCAGAGGCTCTTTAATGCAGTTTATACTATATAAACAGACTGTATGTAGGAGCTCAGAGGGTCTGCTGAGCATGACAATGTCCTCTAGATCATCAGTTCCCAGCCTCTCTCATGTTCTCCTGCTGAGGCTGCTCCAGAAGCCAGTGTGAACCCTCACCCTCAACAGCCAGGACACATTAATGGGATATCAGGTAAGACAGCTAAGCAGCTGAAACAGAGACACTTGTTCAGGCTGGAACAGGGTTGTTTACACTGCTTTGCTCATGACCCATTATTTCTAATCTTGTGACATGAACTGAGTCCTGATGAGTGAGCCTCCCTCTACTTTCCCAGTGCTCACCCAGCGCTGAGGGCACCAAGACTGAGTAAACTACTCATTGCTGTTCTATGAGTGGCCCCCCTCCCAGCTAGCAAGCATGGCTCTCCTCTGTCACCTTCCATGCACCCAGGCCACCACCCCTGGGTGTCGCAGGACATGACTGCCCTCCTTGTTGTTCCCCACAGAGATGAATCACAGTATTTACAAATAAATACGCTTTGAAGTCATAGAATCATGGAATGGTTAGGGTTGAAAAGGACCTTAAAGCTCTCCCAGTTCCAACCCTCTATCATGGACAGCGACACCTTCCACTAGACAAGGTTGCTCAAAGCACCATGCAACCAGGCCTTGCAGACTGGCAGTGATGAGGCAGCCACAGCTCCTCTGGGCAACCTGTGCCAGTGCCTCAACACTCTCACAGTAAAGAGCTTCTTCCTTTTATCTAACGTAAATCTCCTGTCTAAGGGGAGATTAAATCAAACTGCTGCTGTTGTATGGAGAAGTTAATCACATTAGTACTGTCAAGAAACACACTTTAGAAAATAGATGTTGATCCAGACAAAGGAACGATGCCTACAAGCAATAGCTGATTTCCTTTTTTTTTTCTTGTTATTGAATCTTGAATAAAGGCTGTCTTGAATACATGTTTTGTCTTGAAAATAAATAGAATTTACAGCTGCACCTCAGTAAAAAGACTTGATTTACTCCAGAAGATCTCTCAAGTAACCCAAAGTAAATCTGTTAGTCGTGGAAAATCAACCAAATTTATAATCTGGTCCTAAAAAAAAAAAAAATAAAATACCAGTAGTGCTTAGCCCCAGCCTGCTCCAGTTTGGGTTCAGATGAAATCCTCACAAATGCTTTTATTAGAAGAAAAAAAGTCCTAGGGCACATGTAATTAGTTCACATACTTGTAGGTAAACAAACACACACTGCACATGTAAAAACACTTAACACAATGCCACAGACTGATTCTCAGCTGACACGAAAGAAAAATGGGCAGTTCCCCAGGGTGAAGCGTATCATCTCTAGAGTGGGCTGGGTGAGGCAGCATACACTGAAAACCCTGGTAACGGAAGAGAGCCACCGTCTCAATCTGCTGAGCATTATAAAGAGGCAACACATAAATGAAAGCCAAACTTGTATCCTTTGGGTACATGCTGTACAATTTGGAGTGGCATTCGTGTAACCCAGGGTGGGACCACAGACAAACAGATCACACAGGTTAAGATGAATTAAATAAAAGATCTCATGAAGAACCATTTAAAAATGTACGCAACTTACATAGCAATCCCATTACAACACAGACAAGAAGTTGGGCATCTCAGGGCGGACACCCACATTGCAGCCTGTGGTGCTGACGGCAGAGGCCAGCTCCGACAGTACTGCCACAAGAACGCTGGATTTGTGTGTCTTCCAGTTTCCCTGGTGTTTACAGGTGGTCTCTATGGCACCTCTCAGGGCTGGGCCCATTCACCGGCAGCTTCACATAAGTATCTTCTGGTGAAATCGGTCTGACAGCTAAAGTACTGAAGCAGCTGACTTGGGGAGTTTTAATAAAACTGGTTACTGCTTGGCCTCGTTTCGCTCAGGATCCATGTCTGGCTTTGCAGCTACGCTCACCACAGACCTCTCCTCAGGCAGCACAGGGAGTGGACGTCAGAGGCTAACGATGGCCGTGCTGTTAGCTCTGTTGATAAACTGTAGGGAATGGAGTCACCCGAGTCTCACATCCATTAATGGAAACCGGCTTTCACCGCGGCTTCTGAGCAGTTTCAGACCGCTCTGGCTGACTGCTATGCACTTTGCAAAGAGCTCCCCTGATTATTCTGAAAGGGGAAAACAATAGCCACGCAAACGCACTGTGTGTGGACAGTTAAGTACACCTCACGAGGAAGCCTTATCCCGCCAGGCTTTGGAGATACACACTTCTTTCCCAGCGCGTTTAAAACCCAGTTTTGTCTCCCGGAAGCCGCCCGTCCATCCCCAGCGGGACCAGGCCCCGGGGCCGCCCCGAACACAAGATGGCGGGGGCTGCGCGTGGCAGGAGGCGCACAGCGCCGCCTAGCGGCCGGGAGGGACTGCGCCGCCGCCGCCGTGCGGGGCGCGACGCCTTTAAGAGCCCCCCCGCAACGGAGCGGATTTAAAGGGGCCGCGGCCCCGGGGGCTCCGTCACCACAGAGCCCCGGTTCTGGGGTTCCCCCCCGCCGGGACCCGGTTCCCCCCCCACGGCACCTCGCGGGCGGGACCACGAAGAGTCCCGCCCTTCTAACGCCACTTCCTGCGGGAGCGCCCCGGTGCCGGTGCCGGGCCATGGTGGTGCTGCGCGGCGGTGCGGGCCCCGAGGAGCCCTACCCGTGAGTGCGGGGCTGCGGGGGCTGCCGTGGGTCCGATCCTGTCCCGTCCCGTCCCCATCCTTTGGGCTGTCGGTGCGGTCGCGGCTCCATCCCGGCTCTTTCTCGCGCCTCCGGTCCGTGTGCGGCGCGGGGGGATCCGCGGCGGGAGGCGGCTGCTGCAGCGAACCGGGAGAGGTTCTGCGCCGTCGGCCCGGAGGCTGTCAGGGGCCGGAGGCCGTGGTTTGGGTAATGGGTTAATTAATGTTTACCCCGTGAAGGTCACGGGCGCTCCCTGGGAACACCGGGCCCGGAGCGGCGATGGGATGCGCCGTGGGGCAGCCGGGACCGGGGTTTTCCCAGCGCCGAGCAGCATTCCCGCCTGGCTCTGTGGGCGCCTGTGCCGTGTCCACTCGCTGTACGATAACCAACGGGATCGGGTTAAAACCCCGGCTCGGGAACGGGGGCTTCATCTTTCTTCCTTGGAAAAGAGATGTTGGAGGAGAAGCCGCTCAGCTCCGTGTGGAGCCGGCTCCGTGGGTCGGTGCTCTCCTGGGAGCTCTGCCGGGATCCCGCCCCACGGGGCTGCGTGTTCTGGAAGGGATGCTCATGGTGATGGCACCCGTAAGGGACTGGATGTGGAGCTCGTCCGAGCCCGGTGCCAAGAGTGACTCCTGCGGCTGAGGCGGTGCCAGGCGGGACGTGGCAGGGCACGGTGCCGGGGAGAGGTGCCCCGGAGGCTTCGAGGAGCTGGGGCTGAGCCTGCACTGATGCTTGAGGCTCAAAGAGGCACCGAGGGGTCCCTGTGCGGGGCCGAGGGTGCTCCCACCCTGGTGACACCCATCAGTTCTTCACCCCTTTGTTCCTGCCAGCAGAGCCTGGAGGTTGAGCCCTTTCCCTCCTGCTCCCGCTGCGCTGGGTGAGGGCTCTCCTGCCTATGACAGCAGGGTCAGCATTTCCCACTCTGTGCCTTGGACCCTTCTCCTTGAAGGACATTTCCTGCTGCCCCAGGGCCGGGACACCAGTGCCAGGCTGGTGGTGCTGAGCTCTGTGAGCTCAGATCTCTGCCCCGTGCTGGTGGAAGGTGACTCCCTCTATTTATTTACTGGTTTTAATTGGCTCTGTAGCAAACCTTAACCAGGTCTGGGGTTACAGCTCCTCACCTGCCTGCGGTGCCCACATTATATCTTCCAGGGCCACCGCTGTGCTGCTGTTTCCTCCCGGGCTGGAAGGGGGGACGTTGTTGGTGTCGTTCCCCCACCCCCCCAGCAGCAGAGGCCTCAGTTCAGGGCAATGGGAGGGGAAAAATCAAGGTTTTGGCACGGGCGAGTGACTGGCGACCGTCCCGGGCTGGTGGAGGTAATCGGCTGGAGCAGCCGTGCTGTGCCAGCACCCGATTGCGGGGACAGGTTTGCCCTGAGCCCCACGGTGCTGGGAAGGAGGAGCCAGGGTGGGAGAGCGGGGCTGGGGCAGCCTGGGGGAGAGAAGACTCCCTAAGGGGAGACCTCAGAGGAGCTCCAGTGCCTGAAGGGGCTGCAGGGAACATGGAGAGGGGCTTTGGACAGGGGATGGAGGGGAATGGCTTTGAGCTGCCAGAGGGGAGATGGAGATGAGCTCTTAGGCAGAAGCTCTTCCCTGTGAGGGTGCTGAGCGCTGGCACAGGGTGCCCAGAGAAGCTGTGGCTGCCCCATCCCTGCAGTGCTCAATCCAGGTTGGACACAGGGGCTTGGAGCACTCTGCTCCATGGAAGTTGTCCCTGCCTGAGGATTGTGTTGGAGCTGGAGGAGCTTTAAGGTCCCTTCAACCCAACCCATGCTGGGATTCTGTGACGTGGTGGGCACAGCTCCATGGAAGGGGCAGGGGAGGGCATGGATCAGCCTGGGTGCCGCTCCTGTGTGGGGTGGTTTGGTTTGGGGGTGTGGGTTTTCTCGCCCACCTTCTGCTGCTCTAAAGGAAACCCACACAAACCAAAGGGGAAGCTGCAGTGCAGAGCCCGTGGGTACAGAACAAGGCAGGAGGTAGTGGCACTTCCTGCCTCGGTGAACTTTGAGACCAGAACTGTTGCGTTCAACGCTTCTTGCTCATCACATGAAATCATCCCAAGTTTTACGCTCCTGCCTAAACCATGGCACGTGGCCAAGTGGCGCCCTGACCATAGCGTTACTCATGAACCACCTTTGGGGATACCCAGAGGAACCTGTGCCGCCAGCCCGTACCGGGGCCGTGGGCAGCAGTAGCGGTGTGGAGGGAAGTGCCGGCCCGGCCAGTGATGACATGGCCAGGGCTGGCGCTGCCGCTGCCTCGATAACCGATAACCGGAGATAGGAGCCGCTGCCATTGCACGGCTCCGGTGGCTCTGGCTGGGTGATGGCGAGCGCGAGGTGCAGCGGGGTCCCTCCTGCGGCAATGACCGCTCTCGTTTTGCCCCGTGTGCTGGTGTGGGGTTCATTGCCCGGCACGCGTGGCTGCTTCAAGCAGAGCGGGTCCTTGGAGCAAGCCATGGTTGAGCAGCAGCGCTGCTGTCAGCAGGGACCGGCGGGGTGCAGGGTTAGGAGGAGGATGTGGTGCCTGCTGCTGATGGCTGATGCTCTGCTGCTGTGGGCTCTCCCTGTGCTGCGGCTGTCGCAGTGGTCTCGGGTGGGCTCAGTCCCTTCTCCCATGTGTCCCCACAGGAGGATCGAGGACTGCCTGCCCCCGCTGGAGGACTCCCCGTCCAAGAGGTTCTCCCCCTCCAAGAGAAAGCAGTATTACATCAACAAAGCCATCCGCAACTCGGACCTCACCCCGCGGGCCAAGGGGCGCAAGAGCCTGCAGAGGCTGGAGAACAGTAAGGACCCGGCGCCGGCTCCCTGGGCAGGGTTGTTTCCCCCCAACCCCTCTCTCAGGGGCCTCACGGAAGGCTCTGCCTCCTCTCTTGGGGGGCTTTGCTCTTCCCCACAGCGCGTTACCTGATGACGCTTCTGGAGCGCGATGGATGCGGGAGCGAGGAGGGGGAGCTCGTCCACTCCGCTGCCCCGAGCATCTTCACCGAGGCCTGTAACAACGAGACCTACGTGGAGGTAGGTGCGGGCATGGGCAGCTCTGGCCATGGGGGTGCCCTTGTCCGTGGTGTCCCCCCTCCATCCTGAGTGCTGCTGGGTGCCTGTGGGACCTGCAGTGACCGGTACCGGGTCATCAGACGCAGAGCCACCCACATCCTCTCCCAGAGCGGCTTTTACACACGGGGATGGGCGATGAGGAGATGGGGAGGGAGGTTTGGGGGTGTGGGGTGAGGAGGGGGCTCCCCAAACACCTCTGCAGCCTGGTGCACTATGTTGTCAGATCTGGAACGACTTCATGAACCGGTCGGGAGAAGAGCAGGAGCGAGTCCTGCTCTACCTGGAGGAGGAGGCCGGGAAGAAGCACAGGAGGAAGCTGCCTGTCAAGGGCGAAGACAAATGGAAAGGTGCTGGGAGGGGACGCAGGGTGGGGAGGGCCTCTCCCTTCCCTCCTTGCTTGCTTTCTGGGAAGGGCTGCATCCTGCTCCCTGCACCATCTGCTCCTGGTGGGGAAGCAGGTGAGGGACCTCCCCTCATTGTAATGGGGGGGTTATTCCTGACAGTTCCCACATGGGCCCGGGGGGGGGGTAATTGGGAGCGTTGGGGTGATGGTTGCAACCTCCCTCCCTGGGGAGGCTGCTGCTGCTCTGGGAGTGACCCACAAAGGCCGGGGTGCGATGGGGATGGGAGTGGGGCTCCTCAGCAGTGATTCCATGTGGATTCCACCACGGGCACCAGGGCTGGGAGCTGCGTCCAAGCCCCTTCTGTATTCCCTCCTCCGGCCCCAGGGCACGCATCCTTCTCACCCCAGGAGTGCTTCCAACGCATCAGCCGCCGCCTGCGCGCCACCCTGAAGCGGGGCCGGATCCCCATGGTGAGCTGGGGGCTCTGGGAATGCTGGGGTGGGGATGGAGCCGTGTCCTGGGGCTGTTCATCCCCAGGGAAGCCTTTGGAGCGCTCCGCATGGGCTATTTGGGAATACCCAAATGTGTTTGCAGAGGATGGGGGGGGGGAAGCCCTGGAGCCCGGTGCTGCTGTTCTGCTCTGGTTGCTTTGCTCCGGGAGCAGCCCCGGCTCCTCCTGCGCGCTGGCGTCTGCTCCCTTTGCTCTCAAACGAGACTCTGTGCTGCTGCTGCTGCTCTCTGGGGTCGTAGTGCTCCGGGGACCTGCATTGAGCTGAGCTTTGGCTGTTGGGAGGAGAGGAGCAGTGGGGCACGAGGCCGTGCTGGCTGCTGCCGCTCTGAGCGTGGGGAAGGTGCCAGCCCTTGGCACGCAGAGTACGGGGTTGGCAGGAGCGGGATCCTTCCCTGCCCCAGGGGATGGAGACGGGAGATGTCTCCTTTCCCTGCTCCTTTCTGCTGCCTCACTTCTTGCCCGGGAGCTGCTGGCGGCAATCCCTTGGGAATCGGAGGCTCCCCTCACTGACACCTCTGCTTTCAGGGCACGCTGGAGGGGCTGGAGGAGGAGCTGCTGGCCTTCTTCTCCGTCACCCCTCACTCCGTCTACACGGCGCTGATGGACAACAGGTACTTGCCCAGCTCGGGCTATGCAAGGGCTCACCACAGGGCCCTTTGTGCTCCCTATCTGGGATCCATGGGACCCAAGACCCGGGCGATGCTGGTGTTTGCTGTGCTGGTTCTAACCCTGTCCCCCATCTCCCCCAGCTTCGAGCGGCTCCTTCTCCACGCGCTCTGCCAGTACATGGACCTCGTCTCTGCCAGTAGGAGCCTCGTGTTTGCTTGTTCGGGTTTGGGGGCTTGGGTTTTGTTTTTCCCTTCCCTTCCTCGCTATCTCCCCTCTCCAGCTCAGTCTCTGCCTCCCTCCCTCCTCCCGGCCCCACCTTGAGCTGCGGCTCACAGATAACCCTGCTCTCCCAAAGCACGAGGCTGCTCATGGGGCTTCCTCTCCTGCGGCCGCTGCCTCTTCCCGCAGGGAGCAGCCGTGGGCATCCCTCGAAGGTCTTATTGCCAAAGCAAGGCGGGAGAGGCAGCGGGCTCCATCCCTGGAGCGTTTAATTAGTAGCTGCTCATGGAAAACAGCGTGAGAGCGTTAATGATGGGGAGTGGAGCCCATGGTGCTGGCAGGAATGCATGGAGGGGGCTGGGGATGGAGGGACGGTTGCTGAGCCAGGAATGCTGCGGATGGGATCCTCGGGGGGGGGGAAGGGGTGGGGTAAATGGCTCCCTCTTCCCTCCCACCCCAGGTTCGGACATCGAAGGGAAACGTCAGATGAAAGTGAGCAACAAACACCGCGTCTTCCTGCCCCCCGAGCTCCTGCTCTCAGACTACCTGGGGCAGATGAGCTGATACCCAGCCCGAGGGACCCCCAGCCCCTCGCTTGGCGCGCCGAAGGCTTCCTTCATCAGCCCTCATCCCTGCTCTCCCCGTGATGCTGATCCCTTCCTCTGCTCCAGGAGCGGGTGCCGTGGCCCTGCGGAGATCCCGCATGGATTTGGCATCGCAGAGCTGCCGCCCGGGAAGTGTTTGTGTGTCTATTTATGGCCCAGGTGCTTTGAGTGATGCTGGGGCTGGGCCAGACCCACCTCGTGGGGTGATTTCGGGCCAGATTCCTCCGTGGTGAACCAGCTCCTGGCGGCTGCTGAGCCAGCGGAAGAGCCTCGGGGCTGTCGCGTTCCCGGCGTGGTTTGTCCAGCACCCATAGCCCTGTGCCTATGGTGGGGTGATGTAGGGTGCTCAGTCCCCATCACCGCCCCGGGCAGGGTGCTTCTCGCCCCATGGGTGTTTGGGCAGCGCCGTGTTCCCTGCCCTGTGCCACTGTTTTTAAGTGTAATATAGCCGTGGTTTTTATTGTGTGCAGTGTATTTATGTGTGTGTTTGCTGCTTGGGGGTGGGGGGATGTGGG